>JAPYYS010001356.1:0-40848 GCA_030522525.1 Campopleginae sp. 14b
ACTTTCTCGGTCGGTAAAAATCCTCCTTCCCGTTTTACTTGGCGAGACTCAACATTTAAAGAAAAATATTAGTTACACGTTGTTCTCATTTCACCAGAGAAGAAGGTGTAACTTTTATTTTTCTCAAAATACAAAGGATGTCTAAGAAAAACGGGAATCTATTTTTTGGTTGTCTCTCTCGCACTCATGCGCCTGATAGATCACCTTAAGTTCAGGGCAGTACGTGGTTCAAGGGGCACAAAAATATGTCTGGCGGTAAGCACAAAATGAATTTTTTCCATTTAAAAGTACATTTATTCCAAAGTAATTGTGCAATCAATTCAGTGTGATTCGAAAAAAAAAAATGGTATATCATACTACAAGAGCACTAAAATGCACTGGCACTGAAATACACTGAAATGGCTGAACTGCGCATCATGATGCCGAGGCTTTGCCTGTGAAGTTCAAAATTCAAGGGGTTAAGCCCAGCAGTTGTAAGGGTGAAGAAACAGTTTTCTCCACGATTTTTTTCTGAAAAGACAAATATTATTTGATTAAACAATGTAGTGAGAAGTAATTCGTTCATTTCGTTTTTACGTCGCGGTTTTTCATTTCCAAAAATATTGATCCATACTGTTCCTGTAGACGATCCCCGGTGTCATGTATATCGGTAAAGTTATAATATATGACAGGAGCGCTGCAGCGCTACCAGAAAACCGTTCGCGCTCGTTAGCGCGCGTGATGGTCCCTAGTCATAATTAAAAGGGACCATTTGAAAATTACTGAGCAGAAAACATGAACGTCTAGCTCCTGAATCTTTGAAATTTTTTTTCGATCCTACAAACTGTGAATATTTATAAAAAATTTGGACTTTTCCACCTGCTCGAAAAAATGTTCGGGGATATTGTAATTTTTCGTACGTTCGTTTGACATTTCTTAGAACGAACTTTTGTACGAAATTGGTGGGTGACATCGGCTATGAGCTATGTAGAGTTTGAAAATACCTGCACTTTCTCACTAGTATATATGTACCATTCTGCGTGGCGTGTCGTAAAGAAGCGTAATGTTAGTGAACGTTCCAACACTCTTGGGAACCCTTTAAATTTACGTAATTTGCATAAACGTCTGCACCACGAGCGTGCTTCGGGTGTTACGACGCAGCATTTGTCTCTTGCTCGTTACGAAAACATTTCACAAGGATCGATACACCCTCAGCACTGCTTGGCAAAAGTGCGGCTGTTTCTTGGATATACATATATAGGTGGATAGACCTTGAGGCAAAGTATAGCATATTTTCCGGAGTAAACACGAACCTCGTCAACGGCTTCCGCATCTTGCCGTTAAATCATAATCTTTCGGAATTCACCTCACGCAATAGGCCCTTGCAATGTTTTCGTCATTCCCTCGTACCGAACAGCCCTCCAAAATGGCTTGTTTCCATTACGACCCATCATAAATCCTCTCTCGTACTTCGTACTGAAGTATTTTTAATGCCTCTGCCCTATACGTTTCCGCCCTTCGCACCAAAGATTCTTTCCTTCTCGCTCACTTCTCCTATCACCTTTTCTCATCGCCTTCAGAATCCACTAACCTTTCACAGACCTCAAGGTTACTTCTGCGGATTAAGGATGCGGATAACGACTTGAAATTTCGATCTGCTTCCTTCGAAAAATGGCCATAATTCCGTGGAATTTTCAAGTGAAATTTCGAAGCTATTATTTACTTGCGGAGATCACATCGCCACCAATATCATCGCCATGTTACCTACTTTTTCCCATCCATCCGGTAGTTTCTTTGCAAAAAAAAATACAGAGACAATTTTTCACGATACCTTTGATTTTTACGAAACGTGAAATGATGGAATTGTTACAGTATAGCAAAGGAACAGGTAGAAGACCTGCGGGTTAAAGAGAATTTCCGAAAGTAGTTTTGTTACGCAGTTTCATGTAGAATAGAGTCTCGTGGAGGAGGTGCTCTTCACAGGGGTGCCACGAATTTTCATTTTCACTATTAGTGCGGCGCACACGGTAGTTGACGTCGTCAACGAAATGTTCACAGGGGGTGCTGACCCGTTCCTTTTTAGCAGCAGGTAACGTTTCCGAGCCTGGGAAACCCCTCGTAAAGTTCTCCATTGTGTTTGTCTCGCTGCTCCTAATCGAACAGATTCCCATGACCAACGATCGCCCTTCCTGTTTGCTCGGTTTTATATTACCTTTTTTCTTCTTCTTTAATTTCACTCAGAGTTTACTTTCAATGTCACCGGTTTTCTACGTGCGCAACGAACTAAGGCACACAGAGAAGGAAAAAGATATTATTATAGGGCTCTGGAAACGTTCTTAAGGGACGCGCTGTCGTCGCGCTATTTATGACATTCGCCAAGAGCAATGTCGAAAAAAAAAAACAAAATGAACAAATCAAACTATCGAATCCATAAGTTGAAATTGTTAAAATTGAACAATGTTCGTTTTTTTTTTTTTTTTAATGCAAAGCAAAAATCAGTCGCTTTTTTCCCAATTTTATTAAAATTTCGATCTCATTCTTGTCGTTGATTGTTTTAGCGGGGGTCTCAGGAAATTTAAACATAAAATGTTTGGTCAAGAATACAGACGTTTTGTTCTACGGCATTTTCTGTGTGTTTCCCCACGAAATTCCCTCATTCGCTGTCAGTTTGTCAAAGAGCGATCTTGTTTTTTGAGGTCCCTTGGGGAATATAAAGAAATGGGTAATTCGAGAGTCGTCGAGCATCGGGAGGGTTGGCTCTTAGCTTCCGGCTAAGGGCACGGGGTCTTTTCGACGTTGTTTTTTTTCTACCAGCAGTGAAATTGGATCCCAGTGGATTCCCAGAGGAAAGAGTCGGAGTGATTTTGGTGAGGTTTCACGTTCGCGCGAGGACCGCGCGAGATTCTGACCCACGTTCCCGGAGGATGCGTTACAAGCAGGTGGCTGTCGCTGACGATTTTGACGCGACCCACGCTCCAGGAAATGTCCTTGCCCTGTCCCGTCGGAACTCCCGGCTTTAAGGGAGGTTACATGTGGAAACTACGAGATGACTTCCTCGATAACACGTGGCTGTCATCGATGCGAAAGACCACTGAACGAATCGGGGCAAAAAGTTCCCCTCGCTCGGTACCTTTTCTCATGTCGCATAAATAACTAAACGACGATTGATCCTACAAAGTCATTCCATTTCTTTCCCATGTGCCATTAAGCTCCTGCTTAAAAAAAAAACTCATACCTGAAGAAATCACCGCCATAAATTCGTGAAAAATCTCTTCCGATGAAAAACAAAAAATACATATTTCGATAAATTTCTCCAAAAACGTAAATTAACCCGTGGATACCACACTGGACAACTTTGCACCCACGAAAATTTCAAGTGTAATAGGTTTTCAAAATTCCTTCCTTCAACTTGTCCATTTTCCGAAAATAAAATTTTATTTTTCCATCTCCAATATCGGTGCAATTGATTACTGAACATATTTTACCCGTGAAAAGTATGCTTTCGTATAATTAATTTCATTCATTCATCGAAGAAATACAAAGTTTGAAAAGTCGAACTGCAAATTTGCAGCAGTGCCACTGGAAATAAAATTTTGTTGGAATAGATCGATATTTTGTTGGATACGTTCGACTAAACGTGTTTTTTTTTTTTTTTCAAATGACAAAACTTTTGTAATTGCAGGGCGAAATATTGAAGAAAGTTTCTTCCGAAAGTAAATTTTTTTCATTCAAATCGTAAATTTTGCTAACGCTTTCGTTATAAATGCAAAATGTTGTCAAAATAACGAAAATTTTGAAGTTATCAAAAAATATTTAGTTCACCGTATTCAATAAAATATTTTCGACAAAATTACATTTCCAGAGTGCGTGATCCCAAAGGGAGTTTGGTGTCTACCGGTTAATCACCTCGCAAATTCATCGACTGATTATTCTATTCGAAATATTATTCGTCTAATAAGAAGCAGTTGCAATTAATCTCAATGATGCCAAGCCGCCCACAGCCTTTTGCACGGTGTATAAAGTTGGACAGTGCAATGAAAATGTTGTACAGCGTAGCCTCCTGGAATAAAGCTGGAAATTATCAATACTTCTTAACAACGTAGTAACTCACTGGCACTTGCACGTTCCGTAGATACGACAAAAAGGGTCGAAAAAAGCATATCGACTGTATACTGTTAGCTGGGAAGTGAGATACCCAATAAAAGCACGATTTGGCGAACGGTAGAACGAAGATACAATTGTTTGGAGTGCGGAGATGATAAGAAAGAAAACAGACACAGATATCGTAATGTATACATACACGTAGATGTAGTTGTGAAGTGGTGAAAGTGGAGTGCGAGAGTTGAAGAGGGAGCGAGGAAAAGCGAGTGGAAGAAAAGTTTTTCGACTGTAGCACCGACGATTTATGTACGCGCCAGAAGAGCGTCAGATAGTAAAATACCTACGGTAGACTCGACTGAACAACCGGGCTAGATGGGCAACGTCGAGAAAAAAAGCTTTTTACCAAAGTTACTCGACTATTGCCTGAGATTACGTCTCGTTGTTTTCTCTCACTTTTCCCTATCTCGTTGCCTCTTATTTTTATTCCTAGCACAAGGTTTTTCACGCTCGAATATTCGCTCGGCTACCAAAACCCATGAAACCTTCATATCAACTTCCTGAGCATACAAATCGAAACTTACTTTTGTAAAAGTACCTAAGCCTCGAAGTCTCAATAAATGCAGTTTTCGAATTGCATTATCTTACACTTTACAGAAAATTATAAATTAGAGAACATTGGATGGAAAAAAAAAAAAAAAAAAAAACATGGAAGGTGGGGAATGAAGAAGAAAAGGAAAAAAAGTTTTATTCGTTTTATTCGTGTATCTTGATGAGTGGAACGTAATCGAATGAATTACAGGAGCAAGAGCTGCGTGTAGCACTCGAGGTTCGTTGATCCTCTCGCGTCGCTTCATTATGAACTGTTACTGTACGTATGCAGAGTGTGGTGTATCGAGAACATGGATAGAGCATGTCAACGAGTATACACGTATATGTGAAATGTATTGCATTCGTGTATGATTGTTGCTCTGGTAATGCAGGTGCATCATCAGCATTGTTTTCCCTCGCAACGATTTTCATTTGTCGAATAAAACCCGACGAACACTTATAATCTTCGTGACTTTATGCATTGTCCATTGTCATCGGCTTTTATATTACGCCACCGAATCGTATAATTGTTTCTCGACCCCAGCACCATCGATGAAAATATAAAACGAGTGAGAGAAAAATCGCGAATCATGAAAATGCATTTCGGCTTAATTGGAGGCCAAAAAAATGCTATTAAATAAACGGGACGCTGATTTTTTTTTGTACCTCTCGAAAAGCTCGGCTCAAAGGGACGAAAATTTAGGAAACCAAAAAAAAAAAAAAATGGAATCGGACATTTCGTATAATTTATGTCGACACGCGATAGGGATGTTGTGATGTCCATACCAGCCCTAGAAGGCAAGCAGGATGAGAATTATTCATAACGAAAGAATTTTTTCCCACTCCTCGCACACCAACTGTCGACAAGATTTGGATGCGTTCGTTCCAACCGGGAGAATATGCCTTTCGAAAGAGAAATACAGGGGGCAAAAAGAAAACAGACGAGGGAGAGTGTGAAAAAATGAAGGCTATTCGATACGCTGTAATGCGGGCGGTTCCGCTTTTTCACGCTCATGAAACTCCTAAATGTGATCTGTAACGCGCGGCTAGGATACTTCAGGAAATGCTAATAGGCAGTCGTTAAGAGTTTCTTGTCTACGATGACAGTGGCTAACACGTGGTTGACTGGTGGTGTTACAATAATGTTGGATATGTATTTGTATATACCGAATGTTTCAAAACTTTTATTCGAGCCCCAAAGAATGTCTGAGAATAAGAATAAACTCCTGTGACGTTCGATGTCCGTCATATTTCTTTCGTACGATCCGATTCAGCCGATGGGAAAATCATTTTTGCGTTAATAAGGTTCGCCCCGAAAATACGTAATCTGAACTCTGAAAAGATTTGTTTGCAGGACCAGGCGATAACGGTCGTGTAACGGACGGCCGGGACTTTTAAGCCACACTGTATAAATAATATCGACATATACATCGAAGAACGCACTTTACGTCCCTATTTCATGAGGAACCGAAGCGTGCAGCACGATGTCGAAGACGAGGCGCGTGAAAGGAAACACCGAAAGTCGTAGGAGCGAATTTTTCATCTCACACTGCCACGTGCTGCCCCAACAACTAGCCTTTGGCTTTTGTCCCATATGCGTTCGCAATACGACGATGTGACACACACATTTTCAACACGTGGCTGGAAAAACTGGCCTGTAGTGTTTTCAGGCTGCTGAGACTGTGCTGCGGAAATCATCGCATCGATTTTATGCGCCTTCGAGCTACTTCTCTTTTCCCTCGGGATTCCCATCACGGAAGAACTTTGATTTCGACCGCTTTGTCATCCGGGTTATTCTTGGCTTTGACTAATTGCCCCGTCACGTTACCATCCATTTTAATCACTTTTACATTCGTTAAAGTTACTCATCGGGTTGTTAAAATACTTTTTTACGATAATGGGTTAATTTATATTGTCAATGCGCAGATGTTTCGACAGCAAAGTCTCGACGACAGACAAAAATATCTATGGTGCAGAGAAAATGTTGAAAAATACCGACTAAAATATTTTCCATGGCCTAATTTTTGCTCAAATTGAATGCGAATAAATTGGCAAAAATCGACACGATCGAGTGCAGGTAGAAAATTTAGAAAAAAGTAAAATAGATGGTGGCCATTCAGTGGGGGATGCGAGTTCGCCAAGTTTAACGCCAGCCACAAAAGGACTAAGGTTCGAAAGCTCGGAGGAATTAACGCAGAGACGTTACCGGTGAGTTTACGTATTCGTAACGAATGCGGTGTTCCAAGGCGCTAACCCGAGAATTTACGTAGGGGGGTTAAGAGAAAGCTAATAAACGTTAATTTAACAAAATAGAGGGAGTGTTGGAATGATGGTGTGGTTAAAGAACGAATACTATGTGCAAGAGTCGAAAAAGGGTGTGTGTGAGACGCGTAGTGCACCCTTGGAACGTACACCCGAAAAATCGAGGCTATCCCACCTCCGCATCGCTCCTCTCCCCCTTATTCCTTCGCTCTCGCCCTGTGGATTTCCTTTCTTTTGGCCGGGCACTGCGCGGAGGCCTCTGCTTTTCCTCGTTTCTCAGGCGAGGGGATCTCTAGGAAATAAATCCTCGAAGCAACGTGGAAGAACGAGGGGAGGGAAAGGAAGGGTAGAAGAGAGGAGGCCGATCGGATTCGTCGGTGGAAAATCCAATTAAACGTAGGATATCAATCTTTCGTTCACAATTTCATTCGTAGAGGCGAAATGGCACGCGGGGGCGCACAAGCAGTCTTCCAATAACCTTAATTTTCCCCTATAACAAAATCCTTTCTTGATGAGTAGGATAAATTCGAGTATTTCCTGCTACGTATCGATAAATTTTTCTTCTTTTTTGCTGTTCCGAAAACTCCAAGTATAAAATCATGATATTTTGGCACAGTCAGTTAAAAAAACGCAGTTTTCCTTTTTCCATATACTGCCGAATACATTTGTTATTGAATGGCCAAATGTTTTCCGGGCTTACGAAGAAATACGATCATAACGGCAACTGCTCTCAAGAGTCTCTCGGACTTTTGGCAAATTCGTGAAATTCAAAATTACAACTTCCTGGGATACTCGGAATAAGCGGAAAGGAGAAACAGGGGGTTGGTTAAGACGACTGAGGGTGGCACTTGCTGTCGTGGATAACGAGCGGTAATCAAGTATATCGATGCTGTTTACGAGACTCGCTATACGAATATATTCTTCCTCCACTCAACAGCTATTTCCGTTCTTCTCTTTCTCATTTTCTCCGCCTTTTCCGCTCCCTCTCTCTCTCTCTCTCTCTCTCCGTCGCCCTATTCCATTCTATCGTGCTGTTACTGTAAAGCCTTGGTTCACTGACTGCAGACGGTGTTCTCGACTTCGCGCCGTCTCTGCACCGGCATTCCAAATTAGATTTACGAGTCACCGGGATGCTTTCTCGGTACACCAGTAGTTCACGAGGTACATGGAAGCTGTATTATACAATAATAAGACGTTCTTCGTGCCCCTTCGACTTTTAGGTTAAATGTATTTCCAAATACGTCGTAAAGCCAGCAACTAATTTGAGTGGTTTTTCGTTGCAAATTTCATTTATATTTCGCTGCATTTTTTACCGCCCCTTTCGAGCACAAAGTGTCAAAGATTATTGAAGCTTTACCTTCGATCTCGGAATACATGCACGATTTTCAAGAATGTTCTAGTTACGCGTATGTACCAAAAAAATTTCATCAGAAACAGTGGCGAATTTTTGTTTTTCAATTTCATTATTGCTAAAAAAATATATCATACGAAGTTGCCAATTGGCAACAGCTGCTCCAACTATTCGTGTTCTTCGAACGAATTCTGAAGCCAGAGCAGAGTCCCCTGCATGGACCATTCGGATGTGATATTTTTTTGGGGAAAAGTAACATGACGTGAAAAATGTAAATGACGATAAAATGGAAGAATAATGGGACAAGGGGGATGGGTTAACGTGGATGTTTCTGAAAAATGGATAAAAGTTGTAAAGGCATCGATGTAGGATGGTCAACAATATGGAATGTAAGGATGCGGGAAGGTGTGGAAGGAAAAAAGAGGCTATTGTGATGATAGAAATCGTAGGGTTCGTCCATGTTCTGACGTAACACGCGTGTTTTCTTTGACCCTTGTGGTTCACCAAGGGCTTATAAATGCAAGTATATCTGTGTAGGTATAAAATACGATTCGGCGCTATATTCTCTATGGGCAGCACGGAAGCGCATTGTAAGAACATCCGCGTCGATAAATTCGGGCGGCGAGTGTCATGGCGATGGCACACCCCCTGCTAGTAGCCCGGGGCTTTCACCCCCCGATAAATTACTCCACCGGAATGACACAGACGTTATAATCGAAGACGAAAAAAAAGTAATATAAAAAATTGGTAAAAAAAAAAGGCGTGGTTTCGTTACATAGCGAGTCTCGTGCCTAAATCGACTTACGTCTCGTAACCATCCGCTGGATAGCTCGATTCATTCCTTCGACCCAGGGAGGACCAAACTCATGAATGAAAAACGCGTGCCACAATATAATGCCAAAAAAATTGGGCTCAGCTGGTTGAAACTCCACTAGGGAATTATTTTATTTTTTAACAATTATTCATGCCCGAAATGCAATGGCAATGTATTCGCTCTTTATTGAAACAAATATAAGTAAAATATAAAGTAAGTAGGAAATACAAACGTATACTCAATATTTTAATAAATTTACATAAATTAATGTTGTCGTACGATTTTTCGAAAATCTCACATTTTCGTAAAATTCGAAAGATCATAAAATTTGAACCGCTCAACCGATATTCTCGAAATTCAATACCAACCTTCCTATCATAATACTTTATTTATTAAAAAAAAATCAATGATAAATTTTCAAATTTGTAGAAGTTGGAGCGATTACGACCTTTTTTCGAAAATTTCAAAACGCCGTATAAATCGTAGTTTTTTATAAATTCCTACCAAATTTTTAACGAACGAAGAGACGGTGTAGATTAACATTTGTGCAAAATGAGAGGCTTGTAGCTCTAACCGTTCTCGAGTTACAAACGTTTGAATTTTACAGTGCCATAACATACACACATACATACACACACACATCCGGACATTTTTTCTAGATATGATTTTTCGAGGTTTTGAGACATTGGGGTTTAAGCACATTGACATTGAAAATTGGAAAAAACAAAAATTTCACCGTCACATAGCTTCCTCTATGAGGAAGCAAAAACGCAAAAATTGGCCGAATACATTGACCAAAACGTTTCGATGGAAATGTTCGATTTACGCAATGCGAAAACCGCGAGTGAAATCGAATGGAAAATACCGAATATCCGAAAAACGTGAATAAACGTAACGCAGAGTAATTTGAAACATAAATAAATACAAAATCGGAAAAAGGTACACGGAGGTATTCATAGAAAAGGGGAAGAGTGCTCCACCTTGGAAGGACGTGAACAATCGGCACTGAGACACACCTTCCTAGGTATATGTGAGGCATTTCCTATCCTCACACAGCAGATGTCCAAAAACCGCAACTCGTTGGAGCTGGAACGATGCATCGCAGCTCAGAGTTGATCAATGCATTTTTATAATAGAAAAAGAAGAGGAGGAAAACGTAGCAGAGAGAAGAATCCGGCGCACGATCCGAGGATGATTTATCGTCGTTATGTTTCCCTGTAATGGACGCGCCACGAATAGATATTTTACGAATGAAATTTCCAAGTGGGTGTGTCCACAACGAGCTGCAAGAGCCTTGCCAACGCAGAAGATCGTTAAACGTGCTCTCGATGATCTAGAACCGATCGACAATAGGAGAAACCCTCTTGCTCAGGGTGACGAAAACTCTCGGGGGAAAACGTTTAACGAAATCATGTTGTGGTCCGATCTTTCTAAGATCGTGTGGCATGCATGAAAGAATCTTAGACCAAAAGTGTGAGATCTTATTCAAAGATTTCTTCAAAGCAAAAATCAATACATCTTCCACGTGTCGTTTCGGTATACGTACGCACGATGGCACGAGCTATTCAAACATTTTTTCCCGAGACTCGATACATGCCACGAATTGACGAAAAAAAAAAAAAAAATTGAACGTAATTTTTTTTTACATTTGGTTTTTGAAAAAATGCGAATTAGACGACAAATCGAGCGACGAATTTGGTAAAAGTTAATTTCTGACTATTTTCTTTCCCTTCATCGTGAACGTAAGAACTTTACATCGAGGATAGGAAAAAGTTTTGCACGGATGAAGCAATAAATAATCAAGAGAATAAGAGTACAGTAATCTCTAGGTACACGTATAAGAATCTCGATACTCGCTGGCTCTTAGAAGTTATTAAGGACGGTGTTAAAAATAAATTGTCGGATCAGCGTGCAATCTTGCTGCCGTTTACTTTGCCTCTCGGGGTCTTTGGGCACGAGCAGCGACTGAAATCCTACTAATGAAACGGTTGGCAAAGTACGGAGAGAAAAAGCGTAACTGCGGGCTTCGTCGTTTCCCGTTGCCAAACTGTGGAATACTTATTTATTCCTCGAGGAGACTTGCTCGACAAGCGAGAAACACCGAGAAATTCACGACCAGAAAAATCGTCCCTTTTACGCTAACGAAGCAAGACTCGTATCTTTTTGTTGGTCCTTCGCGACGAATTATTCTCTCAACTAGTAGTACACTCGAGAATTTCATTTCTCATGTCGATGCAGATTTGAATCGCGATTTGTGAAGAAATGTCATTGCCAATAACCAACGAAATAACTGGGCCATTGAAATTCGATATAAATCGGTATTATTACGTGAGAAAATAATAGACTAATAATGAGTTATTCAATATTTTCGATATCCTGTATTAGATCGTCAATTTTCTTGATTTTTCAATTGGAGCGATTTATTGGAATAATTTAAAGTGATGCCGCGCAAATAAGTGACAACGTGAAAAATTGGTAGAAGGTTTCTGCGGCGTCCTGATTTTTCTATTCATTCTTCATAATCGATAAAATGAGAATTGAAAGAAAAAAAAATCCGAGAAATCGCTAAGTAGGAAAGTTGAGATGAATTTGCATATTAAGAGTGCATTTATCTCAGTAAAACCTTTAGCGCGTCTATTCGCGTGGATTCTGGGAATGGCAAATGTTACACAATCTTTAGAGAATATCTTGAGGCGTCGTATAATCGAAAGATTGTGGAATAATTAGAAGAATTTATGTGGCAAAGATTGTTATCGCATCGGAAGAAACGGTTGATCGGGGAAAGCTGGATTATTTGTGGAAGAGAAATTGGTAGTGGTTGGTTGATGGGGAATCGGGGCGCTCGTCGGCACCCTCTTTTTTTCTTTCTCTCTTTTCCCGTGTAACCGCAACGAGAGCAAAGTTATTAAAGAGTTATTATCTATAGCCTGCCAGGTGCTGGCGGATATAATCGCACAAGCGAACGAGCAGAGCTGGTTGGTAAACTTTCTTGAATCTCTACCTCTGGTACGAAAGCGTGGATAGAGTCAAGAGGAGGGAGTAAGAGGAAGAGAGGAAAGATACGAGGGTCGAGAGGAGGCGAGCGAGAGGGAGCGATAGAGTGAGAAAAGGGGTGCAGCTGATGGTCTAATGAAACGGAATAGTAAACGACCGCGCTCAAATGATTATCTATGCAAGGATTACCCAAAGTGACCAAAACCGAAAAAAGGATCATTTTTTGCGAGGGCTATTTTCCACGAGGAAAATATGTGTCACCTTAAAGGTATCTACCATTCCATCTAAGGAAGTATCTCCACAAGAACAGCACAGTCCCTTCGTCAGTCTCCGCATCTGACCATCGTTCTTCATTCCATCTTCATATTTCCCAACCTCTTTCCTCCATCCTCTTTTTTCTCGTCAAGCCTGACGCTATATGTCGGCATCAGAGAAAGGTGACAGACCATCCAATTTTGCTGGGGTAAAAGTTCGTAGCAGAGACGAAATACCCAGAGGAAAATGAAGAGCGAGATGTAGAAAAAGATAAAACGAAGATAGGAGAATATTTCCTTTTGACGAACCAAGAGAAAACAGCCCGTAAAGATGTATTTAGAATGGTATAAACAAGAAGATCGAGTTCCTGATGCGGATTATGCAATCGCTGACTGTGTACCAGAAAATACTCTTACACTTTTATTTTTTAACAATGTCAAATTTCTTCGGTTTCCCACATTTTTTTCGGTCCATCTCCATTTTGCTCTCCTATTCAGAAATGGACGTTCTTTCACTCTCTCTCCCTCTGATTTTTTCATTGCACCTTAGCTCATCCGTTTCATCTTTGTTTCATCTTAAACCGACGCCCTCAAGGCACGTGCCCTGATAACTGAGTCTTTTACTCGCCAGCTTTTCATCCACCTTTTTCTCCGACAAAGTTTTCTCGTGAAAAATACTCTTCATAACTCAGGCTCGTCTATCGCCTTTCGCATCAAACGAGTGACACGCAACTTCTCCTTAACGTTCTTATAGCCACGAATATTGTATCGATGGAACCAGCACGTTCCGTAACAACCCTGGATGAATCTTTTCCTCACATCCGTCACGACTCGTCCTTGAACTTTCTTCTAGAAACTTTGCCCTGCCGAGTTTTCGTTTAAATCTCTTCATTAACTTGACGCACGGAGGCTTCACGACGTTGCTTTTGAATTCAAACTTTTACTCGGTCACGGATCAAATGTATTTTGCTTGTTTTTCCATATTTTTTATTTATCACGATCATTATCATTTCGATTAAGCATTCTTTATTTGATGATGTATTTTTATGGCGAATAAGAAACGCCAGTGATTACTCAGGTCGTTTCTGGCGAGCCCTTCTTGAGAAAGATATGGAAGACTGAAAAAAGCTGCAACGATTAGAGCGAAAGAACATGAAGTGACGCAAAAAATGTTTTCCTTCGGTAGCAGAGCACGCGATATACCGTTCGTATTAGGGAAGTGAGACTCAGAGATGAGTAGAGTTGCAAGATGTTTGTTAGTTATTACGAAAAACATATATATAAACAAGCCAGAAATCTACAGGGCGGTGGAGTTTATTTATCGCCCTCAATCAGAAATAAGAGACGTCGACGAATATAAGAGAAAAAATGAAAGGGAATAGTTTCTCTATAAGTCTCAGGGACTGAGGTTTACGAGCGTTTGGGAGGAGGAAGGGAAAGGGCAGAAAGAATCGGGAATGACAATTATTTATTTTTCACTAACGTACAACAATCGTTCGACGGTCTCGAGAGCGTATTTTATATCGCACGAATCTGCGGGAGTAAAACGGCTCGAGACGCTCGTTCGTAAGTTTTTTATAGTGTTGTTTCAACGTGTAGTAAGAAACGCAGATAAACAAACAGGGGCTGCGGATGGAGGGTAAAATAAATATATTGCGGGGGAGTGAGAGATGGAGAGTCGCTCGTAGCAACAGCAGGCAAAGATATAAAAAGCAAATTGCTTATGAAAAACAATTAAAAAAATCTGCCGAAGACGAAAAAAAAGGGAAAAGGTAAAAACGTAATATAGACACAGAGTGATCGTTGGTCTAAGCGAAAGACGAGGATCGGTTGAGATGAAAGCGGATGATGTCGTGGTCGCATCTGCGGACAGTCTCTACAAATCCTTAATAGTGCTGTTTTCTTTTTGGTGCGTTTTTCAATCGAGAAAACAAGAGTACAGTTTTTTCATCCCTGACTACCTGCGGCTTCCTCATATAAGTACAAAAAAATGTTATAGCAAATATTACAACTTCGTAATTCGAATAGGGACGAACGAAAAGTTTCTAATGATATTTTGGAAGGGAACGAATGTTTTTAGCTGGCAGAAGAAATATCCATTCGATCATCGAACAGGAAGCATAAACCAATAATACGATCAAATGTACGTGTTTCATCGCGAGAACGATTAATCAAAAAATCACCGCAGTGTCTGACTGCTGCCGAAAAAACTTTGGCAATGGATTAAAAATGATAAATTCGGGGGAGATCACTGACGCCAAAAATAAAAGAGGGACGGGGTGAAAATAGAAATTTCATGACACGGTTTTATAGTCGGTGTGTATTGAAGAAAGAAAAGGGAAGAGGGAATAAGGGTAGGAACTTTAAGGGAAGAAAATGCGAGGGAAGTATATAGTATGGTTTTCAGATAAAATCGCCAGAATATGAGAGTCACTGGCAATAAATCTTGGGATAAAAACATAACGGAGGTAGTTGGGGGTAGGGGTTACGAGGTTGGGGGCGAGTTGTACGGTGGTTGGGGCTGGTGGGAGGACCTGAGAGGGGCTGCATTCGAGCGGAGTGGAGGCTGTAGAATTTGTATATACTACGTGATGGGGGTAGCTCGGGAGGAGGGTAGATTCATAGAGGGCGCGATATAATATGAATATAATAATTTATGGTGTATCGAGGCATCAGTGCAAGGTGTTACCACGACCCTGGCTGCCACTCTAGCTGCTGTAGAGTAACAGAACCGAGCACAGCATCCGATCCTCATCCTCCTCTTTCTCTCGTCAGCTCCAGGAACGTAAAACGCGTAGGCAAGAGAGACAGGCTTGTATATAGTGTATAGCGATGTACATTCAACTTCTCCGCCATTGTCTACGCACACGTGAAGCAGCTCGCGCTGACGTTTTCAACTAATGCTCGAAACCCTCCATCGCGGAAACTACAAAGCCATCGTGCTTTGCCTAGAAATGTGTTAGAGTCTTGTTCATTCGTGTATTCCTGTCTCTCGCACACATACACCCACAGAGTACAGATGTATATAAATATACTGGATGAGATGGGCCAAAGAGGGTGAGATCGGTGGTGCGTGGTAGATTCTCTCAAAATTTATAGGTACGAGTATCAATGTACGAGTAGTAAATTTTGTTACCTAACTTGCACATCTCTCATACACATCCTCGTTGGAAAAAACGGAGCTATGCCAGAGTTATATCCGATAATATATTTCATATTCCTTATTCCCTCAATATTCTCGAGCTTCACATTTTTCTCATCCACCGCAATGTTTATTGCAAATTGAGAATATCTTCCGGGAGGCCTCAAATAACACCGTCTGATGAGACATTAATTCAACGGATACGAAATAGTTTTATTCACGCCGAATTACACGTTTACCACGATCACTAACGCAGGGAAACGCGAACATCCCGAGTATTTCGGAGTTTTCAAAATTACAAATTTTCACTTTAAGAGTACGCGCGCAGGTTTTTCCCTCGAATGGGAAACCTTGATAGGCAAACGCGTTAGGAAAATCAAAAGTACGAATAAAACTCAAATCAATTCGTGTCCTAGTTTTTTTTTTAATTTTCCCATAAGATTGCCATGTGCTTTCGGGAAAAAAGAGCAGTTTTTTGGTTACGTCGCTTATTTCGCATTCTAAACAAAAAGTTTTCAAGGCAAACGGTGAAAAGATAGAGAACGAAGGGAGAGAGAGAGAGAGAGAGAATGAATGAATGAATGAATAAATTTCATTATGCTCTGAATAAAATTCGTGAGCAAAAAATGTACAAAAATTGAACAGAAAAACTTAACCTAAGACTTAAATTAAGACTTAAAACTATTAAAAAAGAAAAGGAACAAATCCTGAAGCGCGCTATTTATTTTTGCGAATCCAGGAGCTGTGCATGGAGGAGTTTTTTGAAGGATGGGAGGGAATTCGAAGAATTAATGGAGGTAGGAAGAGCATGCGAAAAATAGCAGGCACTCACAACAAATGATTTCTGTAGGGTTGAGGTGCGACAATGAGCAATAGAAAAGGTTAAAGGGGAGGGAAGCGAAGGAGAGAGAGAGAGAGAGAGAGAGAGAGAGAGCGGGAAAGGGACGAAGGCAAGCAAAAAAAGGAATATAACACATGATATTGCGTACATGAGAAAAAAAGGGAAAAGACGAGAAAATAGAGTGAAAATAGCGCGCTGGACGTTCATAGGTTGGTATAGGAAGGAAGGGATAAGATAGCGAGCCTTGAGCGTGCGCTGGCGCGCGGTTTTTCCAGCATGTTCAGCTTTTATTTAACGGGCTAGCGGTGCCGTAAAAATTTCATCAACAGGCGACTTTAACATGAAAAATGGGCTCCTCGGACGCGATGGTTACGTAGAGAGGGTCCATCCGAGGTGATGGGGTGGCCATTTTTGGAAAAGCGGTGGTTGGAGAATGAGAGGGGATGGTTGAAATAACCGGTAGGGAAGAGGCAGCAGCAGCAGCGGCGGAAAGATAAGCTCACAATGAGGCTAGAGAAGGGAAGCGGAAGAGAGGGAGTTGGCAAAAAGCGTGTGTAACACGCCCGTGCCACAAGAATTCATTACGTAAGCTCCCGCGAGCTAATTTGCATGTTATGGAATTAAAAAAGTAAAAGAAAAGCACACGGCGAAAAAGAAAAAACGGTTGCATAAGTTTAATTCGGAAATGGGGCCAACGTTGAATCCTAATTTCCGTACCCTAATAACGCAAAACCGAGTTGAAACGAAGAGGGATGACGAGGAAACAAAAAAGAGGAACCATGCAGCGCGTGGTCTCGTTTCCCAAAGTGCCGCACGCGCACATTTCTTTGCAAATGTATATGAGAGAGGAAAAATGCACGAGAAGATTTCGACACTGCACATTTACCCTAGTGGATCTGCTTTGTAAAAAACTCCCTCCGCCCCTTGACCTTCCACCATTTCTTCCGCGTCCCTGTGTGGCCTCGTTTAAGCCCGCTAACGGATCAGCCAGCCTTTTCTAGCCGAGAGTTTTGAGACGAACTCACGGATTAAATTACGAATTATTCTTTTTGCGAGAATTATGAAACGCTCGTGGGTGGCCGAGAAGACAAGGCAGAAAGCACACACGTGGGATTTCTATCTAAAAGAGACCATTGGAACAAGGCGTAATAGAGACAAAGCAGCCCCAAGGGCCCGCCACGAAACTACCCGTTTTTTTCTTACTCTCGCGCATTGTTGTACGAGCGACCACCACTTTCAAAAATAGAATTATGTGTGTTACCTCCTTTTTTCCACCATTCTACATCGTTCCACATTTCAATTAATGTTAATTGCCACCGCAAGTATGTGTTCAGTATCCTTTGTTTCTTAGAGTTATCGCGAGTAGACGCTTTTTTCCTATTCAACTCTTTTGGTAGAATTTTCATCAACAAAGATTCTCCGTTTCCTCTATACAGCGGGAACAACGATAGGAATCCATATCCCTCTTTTTCTTTTGTAAACCCATACACAACAATGGGCAAGTTTGCCATCATGTATTTGTGTTAATCCTCCAGCGCGTCACGTAAAATAATACGTCATCACGCACGAGGGTGGCGATCATCCCTAGCTCTATAACGCTCTGATGCCGACTATTTTCTCGTTCAGTGGCCACGAGAATTTTTAATCGCGTCTGATCGGATTTGAGAGTATTTTATTGATTCGAATCAATGGTGGTCCGGACAAATACTCTGTGTGAATGCTGTCGAGAATGAACTGTCAGAAAAACTTTGATACAAACTCCCCGATGATCCTGTCAACACACCATCAGAATTACTGTGCACATACGAGTCCGAATGTACGTCCACCATATACATAGAGCTTTACACACGTATGCGTTAAAAATAAGGCCATGGGAGTGTGTGGTAGTGTATAGCAGGGAATCTATACATCGAAATGTGCAAGGATCCAGAGACTCTAAATAAGTGGCAACAATATATAATGCCCACAATCCATGGATTAACGGAATTATAGGAAGGGCACACGTTCTACGTCTGCTGGACATTATTATTTTCATTTGCCTTATGGTTTCGCTTGTTTGGATGACCGTGGGTGGATATGCTCTCTACATTTATCGGTTCGGGGTGCATTATAACGTATTTCCACATTTTCCACGAGGGTGGACGAAACATCGACGCAGGCACGAGGCTAATTTGGGCGTGTTCGTCGAAACATAATGCTGCGAATCGACATAGATCTTCTTTAGATCCCATTCAGCCATCGCCTACAAAAGAATGCGATGGTTAAATGGATCCAAAATCGTTTGCACATTTTCTCGTGTTTGAAAACTTTTCTTACATGAACTTAATCGACTAAAATTCTTTTAACGAAATTTTCGCATCGTTTCACTTAAAATAACAACGAGTCGTAGCTTTTTTTATTCCTAAGCCTCATTACTTTTGTGTATTGCAGTCGGACAAAGTTGACGTGCAATTTATTAGTCTAATAACGAATTTGAAAATATTTATGTGATTTTTGACTGGAGAACCGGCCATTCTGATTTTAATAATACAAAAACTTTGTATACCCACGGAATGGAGGTCGTTTTTCCGCTCGATCGTATCCTGAGGGTGGGAAGAATGAAACGGCTGATGCCAGCCCAGTTTCAGACATATAGGCAGCATACGCTTTGAAGTCGCTTCTTCTGGAGTCACTCGTTCGCAAGAATTCTCAGAGAAATACGGTCACCCGGCCGCCTCCAAGGAATGACATATATTTTTACAAAGAAGCCAACAAAAATGGATATCCACGTAAACATATACATAGCTATCCGTAGATATGTATCTGTTCAGAACAAAGTTCTCCGATTTTCGATACCGGAAGTTACGGAACTGAGAGTAGCGAAGGATCCACTTCAGTACGTCGCATGGAGCAAGAACGATACGCTACCTGCGATACAGTAAAACACAAAGTTCGCGCTCTTTCCTTCTTTTTTTCTCTGCCTTTCCTTTATTCTTCACGATATTTGCTGTTCCAGATGGAATGGAGTCGTATGTCGAGAATTCAGCGACACATTGCGCGTTGCAAATCGGTTTATAATGCAGAAAAAAACTTGACCATTCCGAAGATTGTAGCATAAACACCTGCAATTCAACATTTCAGTACAGTCATTTTCTAACCACTTCCCGAATATGTCCAGTAATACGATAAACACCACCGCATTTTGAACAAAACTTTGGTCATAGAAGCAGTTCCGAAGAATCCTTCAGCTTCGCCCTGTGACTTTGCCATCGATATGGACGTTGTTAAGAACTCGTATAGAATTTTGTATCGCATCATAAAAAAATTACGAGAACATAGTCTTCAATTTTTCGGCCATAGGCACGTTTTTTTTTCTTCCATCCTGGAAGAAAACAGGTGGAGAAATGTAAACTGGAAAAGTTGGAGGGTATATTGTGAAGCTGAACGGGTAAAGTGCATCGGTTGGGTGGACTACGAGACATACGTCGATAACGGAGTTGTCATTTGACATTCCTACAATCGTTAACTCTTCTACTGTTGTTTGAGTTTCCTTAGCTCTTGGCTTTTTTCAACTACGAGGTCGAGCCCTCTTACGGCTTATATGTAGGTGAGACCGTGACTGTGGCTCGGTCTGTGAATGCACGTACACGCTAGCTGGATGGACCAACTTCATCCATCGAAGGTGCTTATGTCATTGCCATATCCTCCTTTTCGACTATAGCGCCCTCTAGCTCGAAACTCCCTTGAAATAGTTTTCCTGCTGTAGTTTCCAACCATCCTGCCAACTCCATTTCCTTCTTCTACAACCCGCCCTTTTATTTGCACCCTCCCGCACCCCCTTTCATTCTATCTTTTTCTTCTTCAAATCCCTTTTCCTTTTTCTTCCTTTCTTTCGATTTCTCTCTCTCTCTCTCTCTCTCAGTCGCTCATCTCTCGTCATCGTTGACTTCAACACACACGAACTTATATTTCAACTCGTCCTTCTTATTTTCCATATTGCCAGCCTCGCTTCACTTATTCCTCGTGCCAAAAGACTCCGAACCCTCTCTTTCGCCAAAGGCTTCTTGAAAGCTTCTTCCCCCTTCCCTCCTATTTCACCCAAGCTTTATGCCTGCTCGAAAACACTGTTGATAAAATTCACATGGTGCAAAATACATTACAATTCATACGCAATCGCCACTAGATTATCCCCCCTACTTTCTTAATATCAGGATCGAGCAAATCCTTTTTCCATATGTACGACATTTTTCACGATTTTAAATTTCGTTTCCCAATGAAAACCTTCAAATGTGCGGATGCGCTTGAAAATTTCCTCTATTTCACGCTTCGAACCATCTCCGCAGTTCCTTCGATCGTCGGTTACATCGAAAAGTTTGTTTATTTTTAGAAAACAGTGAAAATTCCGCACGGTTTTGCTTGTTGACATTTTATTTCTCCATGAAAGGAGGTGTTTGTTGATTAACAGACTACTTTTTTGTCGACAGACGATTCGAAAAGAAATTCAGACACCATTTACCTTTGGATTGTCCATTCGTGAGAGAATCAATTATATTGACCGGAATCGCTCAACAAGGAAACCCTCAAACTTTGACAGCAGCATTTTCAGACTATGTTCCTAGGGATAGGAATAAAAATGCCAATGGGATTGACAATGGAAGGAAAGGTGGTGGATAATCCTTCGATGGACCAGGCTCTTTTTGCTCGATGATCCTTCAACGATGAATGGTAAACGTTTAACGAAAGTTTCTCACACATTGAGATTTGCTGACGGCGGGTGAGGTCGGCACCAATTTACTTTTAAAATGTGAAAACGTGTTGAACGTTTTAGGGGAAAAATGAGGAATGCCTTGAGTGGCACAGACAATTCAATTTCGACCGAAATCCTGCTGCTCTCACCTTCACCCGGATCCAACAATTATGTAGTGAGCAAGGACCCTTTTTGTGGCATGTCACAAAAATGTCACATCTATTGATGCGATTAGTGAAATACGCTTTGCTCTGTAATGGCAAAAATCGACGGATAATACGGAGTTTACAATGCGCGGTTTACTATGATTATAAAGCAAATGCGGCAGGACTCGTGCACGAGTAGCAAAACCCTTGTACCCTGGTGTATCGAAACCTACAGCAGTAGCAGCTCGATATTTACGAAGATAGGCAAATACGATCTTATTAAACATAACCCAACATCCGTTGATCCACCAATATTGATTGTCGCACCCATTAATCTTGATTGCAAAGCTTGCAGTCTCGAAATCCAGTTTTTTTTTCCAACAAACACCGAGGGAATCGCTCGATAAAAGTGTAAAAAAAGATCGTTCCCTTTGAATTTAAGTTTGTCACATTTTGGCCATTCAGAATTAACCGTCCACCTTCCCTCCTCGTTTCCGAATTATCTACGAATTAATGATTCCAGGTTTCCATGATCCACATGAATTTTGAAATGACTCGTAGAATTAGCAAAAAACGAGAAGATTTGTCGAAATCATCGGAATATTTAGCACCCTATATCCTATTCCGACTCATACATTTCATATGTCTGTGAGAGGATATTCACGATCGGTTCAACAGTCTGTTTGGGAAAATCAGGCAAACAAATTTTTTCGTAGAGTTTCGTATGAATAAAGATGATTTATCTATTGCGATTTTTAGTGAACAAGTGGTGATTATTATTGAAGGATATTCGAGGAGAATTTTCGTGACTAGTGCTCAAAAATCAAATATTAAACTTTTCAATCATATTTTCAGTGGATGCTGGGTACGGTTCTCCATCATTTAATAAACATCCGGTAGACTCGTAAAAATGGGGTGAAGTGACAAATTCAGCAGTGCTTCTGCTCGTGAAATTTTAATCAAGTGATAAAATACTTGGGTTCATCAAAAACGTAATAGCGTTGTTATTATTATTGCTATTGCGCGTGTTGGAATTCATTGGAGAACACGTGTGTAAACAAGAAAACATAACGTGTAGAGAATTATGAATGAAATGGCCCTATCATTCTAAGTGATGTGCAATGTGCATTTCAACATACAGCACGCTCGATGCATGTTTAATCTGTTATTCGGGCTCGTCGTCGTTTTGGGACGCCCACACGATACGCATCTATGTTTAGAAATGTATTTTTATATGTGTATATCAACATATATATGTTTGCAGATGAGCTCATGTTTGCCGAAGCAAATACACGTGAACCCGATGTGTTCGATTAGCCATGAATTATATTCCTGGAACTGTATTCGATGTCGACCTAGCTCGATAGCCCGAGCTAGGCCTCGAGCAAATAAAAAATCTATTATTTCGCTCACGATTTTTCCTTTCAATTTCTAGAGCGTCTGGCTTCTCAGCGTTCGAGCAACATCCATTGACAGTCGTTCAGCTTTGAATAATTCTGTATGTGCTACATTGAGCTTGCCGGTATAAGAGACGCTGCGGGAATGTCAACGTGTAAATGTTTCGTAATGTGTATACGAAAAATCTGTACCTTTTCACTGAGACTGGGCTTGAGTTTCCAACCGCCAGACTAATTTTACGCTAGATGGACGGAAGCAGCCCTTGGTGCGCTTAATAATTAACCGACAGAATCCCTTCTTATGTATAGTTGGGAGCTGCTATTTAAATACATAAAAGAATTTAGGTGGAGAACGTGAAGAACCCGCCTGTACCTGAAGCGGTCGACGCACCCTTAACATGTGCGGAAAAAAACGCGATGAAAAAATGTATAATAAAGGGTAAATAAGCTCGAGGTACGATCAGAGGAATAAGAGATGGGGTGCGAAAAGGTTTTTACCACGGGGATACAGCAGCAAAGCTCTAAGAGGTTTTCACGCAGATCCGTGGGAGTCTCTGGCACAGGTCTGGTGGTTGAAGTGGCTGATGGTCGAGAGGAGGTTACACGTCGTCGTCACAGCCGCACCAACGGCTGCTGGGTGCAAGTTCTCGTCGCGCGGCTTCTCCAGTTCGCGGCCATAACGTTTTACGTGCTGAGAAGGACCGGCTTAATTAGAAAATGCTTGACCCTGGCAAAGCGGAAGAGCCTACATGACCAAAGCACCACTCACTACCGCTTTTCATACAAGTATTTACACATACATACATATAAACAGTCGGAAGGGTTTCATAAGCATCGACACTCCTCCTACTTACACTTACTCAGTCTCGTCATGTAAGCCTCTTCGCCTTCGCCACCCCAGCCCTAGAAAATTATAATTTACACCAAGAGTGGACGGCTCTCGCTCGCTCGAGTCTCCAGCTCCATAAGGCACTCCCGATTTTGCACCCTTCTCTTGTCTTCCTCGCTTCCCCTCTCTCTCTCTCTCTCTCTCTCTCTCTCTCTCTCTCTTTTCCATGCACACGCAGTCACCGGCTAGTCTTCGGCTCGTCGTGATATCTGTCTCAGTCTCGCACGACCCGATAGCTCTCACCCCATCCCTCATAACTTATAACACCTGACATCTCCATTTCTACCTTCCCAACCCTACCACCCTCTGAAAAACCCACCACGCCCGCTTTGTCTTATTCTCTACCATGCTTCATGGAGGTGTACCCCTGCTCAAAGCCACCCCTTCGAGATCTACATGCTCCACTATTCAGCACAGTTTGGAACTGACGATCGAGCCAATGGGAATGTGACGACTAGCCAGACCTCTACATCATGCAGCATCATCGGGCATGGCCACGAAGAATATGTTACAAACTACGAACTAGACCCGGTCCACCGTAAAACAAAACGTGCTGCGATCATCGCCTTCCGCAGCGAGTTATTCCAAAATCGATGAACTTTTATTTTAACACGAAAATACTGAACGACCAGCGCTGTGGAAATATTTTCAGCGACAGATTCTTGCTGCACTTTTGGCCTACGGTACTGTCTGCAAGTCTCTTATAACTTGGCGAGACACTTGGAGAGAAACTTGGAGTTTGTGCTACACCGTGATAAATTGAAGTTTCCTGCTTAATGAGAATTTTGACTCGGTGTAAGATCCACGGACTGTGATAATTAGTTATAGTCTTGAAGTCATGAGAAAATTGATTTTAACAATTCGTATGCATATTTTTCAGAGGCCGATTAATTAGACATCATTTTCAGTTGATATTCCGTTAGGGGAAAGGTCGCGAGTTCTAAGGCTGTGGAAATTAGTCATCTGACAGCGTGTGTTGTACGTTACGCAGCTGTCGCACATCGATTTACTTCATCCCCTTCGTATAATGTATAATATACACGTATACGAATACAGACATATATATTATTGTGTGGAGACATTGATATATACACGTGAATTTTCCAGGTTTTAGAACAGTCTCACGATCTAATTGTAACGGTTTAACGATCGCCGCCCCCAACCTCCGCTATAATAGAATTCGGTACAGGAAAATGTTCAACATACAGTCCTTATATGGTGTGTGCGGAAAACACGAGGGGCTGTATAATTTGGGTGTGTTAATGTTGCCGAAAAGTGCGTGTCCCTTCGTACTTATTCGTGTCCTTCCTTACCCCCTCAAAACTCATACTTTCATCTCTATTGTTCACAGATGAGGTGAGCAATTCACGTGTTTCTTACAGATCATCAATGTTAGGGGTGGCTCGGCTACACAAGGCTCAAACTTTTTCGCATCGTTTGATCCCGTAACGATGTGAAAAAGGAGGAGGAGGCGAAATGAGCACGCGTTTCTATGGAATTCCATAGTCTCCTTCCTCCCCTCTGGACCATTCATGTCGCAGCCTTTCCATCGATCTTTAATCTATAGCACGACGAGGGTTTACTGTAAACGGCAGATTATGCTTGTGGCAGGGGTTGTCAAAGTCCCAACAGCCTTTTATCTGGACGCGTCGTTTTATATTAGAGTCGCTCCGTTGCTGGCTGCTATTGTCGATCCTTTCTCTTCCTATAATTACGTGCCAATTATCATTAATTTATTTACACAAGCAAAATTTAACAACTACACGGAGGAATATTCAGTCTAAGAGTTGAGTTTATTTTGTCACGCAATTAAAATTGCAAACGCGTTAGTAAAATACATTTTTCGGTTTGTCCTTGCCATCCCATTCTTTTGAAATCCATTCCAGCCAGACTGGCACATCCCGAATAGATATGAAGAACGAAACTGTGAGAATAGAGAGAATTGTTTTTCCATGGTTCCTTTTCCACTGGTCGCATAAATAAGGCAACTCTTGCTGCTGCTAAGCCATGCGATTTGTCTATGTGCAAGCTCACCAAGTCGCATCTCTGTTGGCACAATTTATTTATAAGCTCATGGATGCAGCAGCAGCACATGTATTATATGTGCGATAGACTCTACTTAAAAAAAGCGACCAACATATGTGTTGGCGGTATGTTTATATATAAAAACGATATACCCCAGTGGGATAAGAAACGCTTCGTCCACTGAAATATGCATAATGGACGTTTTTCCGAACGCCCCAACCGAGCACGCGGCTTTTATATTTCAAAGTTCTACACACGTATATAGAAATACCGACGATAAGAGCCTCCCGCCCTCAGCGATGCCAGGGGAAGATGAGCAGTTTGTCTCGTATGAACGATTCTATACTCGACGTTCATAGCAGATGTGATGTCGCACGTTTATGCCGAATTTCTGTTAAACAATTCCAGGGCCAGGCCATTTTTCAATTTTTTCCGCTCCATCAAATTTTGGTAGACGTTTTATAAAGTAAACGCGTTATCGATTAACCGCGGGGAATCAGTTGTTTTTTTTTTTTTTTTTTTTTTTTTTTTTTTTTTTTTTTTTTTTTTTTTTTTTTTTTTTTTTTTTTTTTTTTTTTTTTTTATTTCTTTTTTTTTTTTAGATTCGAGAGTCGATGGAAATTTATAACGGAATTTTGATATTGATTAAATTAAGGACAAAGAGGATGAGAGATTTCCTGGAAATAAAATATGTCTATGTGTGGTGGATACAATTACTAGTAACAAGGCCTCAGTGGCAGGAAACAACCAGTCTATTAATTATGTTTGACGTTTTCCTCGTCCTCTTGCCCTCGCACCTCGTCGAGGAATGGAAAAGGGGGGGGGCGACTATTTGCTTTCTGGCATCGTAGCAGCAGGGTATTGTTCTACATATTTGCGATGTTCAACACAGTTGATAATTTGTTTATTAGTACGTGGATGATTTTCAAGGGATATTTATCCGACGACGTCCTGCTCGCCGGCTCTCGAATTTTTCTTCTCCCTCACTCTCCCTCTTTTGTTTTCCTCCTCTCGCACCACCTGTTCTGCCAAAATGGGCAATTTTTATTTTTTATGCCCCCAACCCTGTGCTCTTCCGTTCAGCCCCTTTAGCTATCCTATATCGCTGCTCCATGCGACGCTCGATACCGAAAGCAATCAAATTTCGATTTTATCCTTCCTCCTTCCCTGTTACCTCCCGCGGGAGGGGTGCATTGTTCACTCGTTTCCTCGCCGCAATTATCACCCGTATCGGCTCCCAATAAATTCCTTCATTATTTTATTTTTCATTTTCCGGCATATATCGAGCGTGGAAAAAAATTTCGTTCCGATTAATTGTGAACCGAATTGAAAATCGTTCGGGTCAAGCGGTCCGCGAATACTCGTAGTTTTTATCCAGCCTCCCCGATTATTATTCCAGGATATAAATGAAAGTATTTCTTTTCAATACTTTATTATGACTGAATTTCAAAAATAAGGATTGATGGATTTAACCTGTTGAGCTTTTCGGGACTGCCGTTCCTTGTTCATTATTCGCCAATCGCGCGTCAACAACGAAATACGAGATTCTTGAAATTCTCCAATATTCCCGGAATATTTTTTAATATACAATTAATTATAACCCGTTATCATCGAGTTATCATTTTTTGAGTGCACGATAGAAATTCCTGGAGAAACAATCGAACCCTGATGAATTTCATGAAATTTTGGTCAAACCCGGAGGTATACAGAATTTCTTCATTTTTGAAAAATCAGACAAAAAAAAATACGGACTGTACAGAGTTGGATGAATCATCTCGAGATTTAACGAATATCGGGTAAGAATTTCATGAGATATTCTGTTCGCCGATAAATGATGAATTCGTAAAAGTGCAAAGTTGAGGAGGAGAGAAATGGCAAAAAAGTTGAGAAGCACGATGATGGCAGGAGGCAGACACTCTTGGTTATGAATATTCGGTTATGGTAAACGTCGTGGATCATTTCACCACATACATATTTGTATAAAAGTAGAGAAGGAAGCTTCATTATATGAAGCGATAGCGCTGGTGAATGTATATCGATGATTTGACGCGTACACGGGGGTATACGTATAGTACGCATTATCTTCTAGCCACGTTGTACCGAATGTATACGAAGGTCTGACTTGACGTATGGCGTACATATAGATTGTGTGTATTTCTGGTACATAATGTGCAACCCTCTGATGTATTCTCGAATGCAAGGGTATGTCTCGGTTGTAATGGGGAAAGGGAAGGATTGTGGCAGTGTGGTTGCACGAGAGCAGCGAGATCTCTGCGTACATTGGGCGTAGCAACGGTAGCCTAGTTATACGGGGGTCAAGGTGTGTATTTTGGGTTGAGCCTTATACTTGGCATCTCTGTTTGAGTGCCCTTTCTCGCGCCTGTTTGGCTCGTTTGTGAGCTCCAAGTACATTCGCATGTCGTAACAGTCCGCAGACCGTGTTTGCACGTGAGTATGAATGCTTGAGTTAGCGACTATCGGTACACATCTTAGCAGCTTTCTCTATTAGTCGCGATCGATTGTGTATATTTCGGACGAATTTTGACGTTGACGAGGCGATATATTCATGTTTGTACGGCAAGGTATCGCGCAAGTGGCATATTGAAAATTATGAGGCTGCGATCCGCTCGTGTTCCGCAGGTGCTGGAGAATCCATCGAGCAACGGCCAAGTCCGTGGACGGGCCAGGATGTGGGAAGAGATTCGGAAGAACATTTTGCTGCTTGACGATTTATCTTTGCGTCCCATTGGGTGCCAATAATTTAAAACAATTTCTCATCAAAATGCGGCTTCGTTTGATTGGAAGACGCGGCCACAAGCTATATCCTTCTCAGAACTTATAGCATTTACTATTACGCTGAAAATAAATGAATTTTTTGCGGCATCCTGTCACCGTAGGATCCATCTACGTATGCGCATAAATATACGCGGAATAATATCGGCAACGCTTATATATATGAACTACCGACGTATGACTATCTATTGCCACATGCATGGATTTTGGTGGGCGGGAAGCGTGTACGGAAGTGCAGGAAACTCGACGAGGCTGCCAGAATATCTCGACACGCGCGAGAGCAAGATCCTGGATGAAAACTTCAATATACATCCACGAGCGTAACGCTCTCGACAGCCGAGCCGCTATATCTGTCACCTTGACACAAGTGACACACGTCAATGATGTATGTATACATGCAGCAGGATATTTATGCGTCAGTATTTTGCGCGCATACATTCTCGGCCGTGGAAATTTGACTCGTACCTAATCGCGATATCGTGAATTTTACTGAAACTAATTTATTATCAGCTTTTACGATCTAATGAATTATTTATAACGACGTCATATAGTTTATTGTAAATCGAAATATGGATTTGATTTATTCACTGTTATTTATTCATATTTCACAAACGCCAATACCTATATGTAGAGAGAAGTATTACAGCGCGAAGGGTGAACGATGCTGGACATTTGCATGAAACACGAGAAATATATTATCGAGTCCGCCTACTTGCTGGAATTGTGGCCCCTACCGAAATATTACGTGCCATGGGTTATTTCGGTTTTCCTATACATTTCTTCACAATAAAACATTTTTTTATATTTGTGTACGTGCGTGTACGAGTCATGCTTATTCATAATAATTGCAATAGCAGCAACGAGCAGTTGTATTTCCAGGCGGTATATCTACGATCATTCAAATCGACGATAAATAATCCCATTATTTATTTTATTTTTTTCTCATCTCGATAGATCGCGAGCTTTTGGTTATTCTCGAGCATATTTGTCAAAATGAAAATATTTCTTGCCATTTTGCACTCATTGTTTCTGTTGCAGACGGTGTGCAAAGTTCATTCGCCCTTGGGGTCTTGAGGATGATGTGTGGAGAAGCCAAAAATGGGAAACGAGGCCACGCGAGAGCACCCAACCGAAGACAATAAGCCCGGGTTATGCCAGTTTACTGAAGCTGTAGACTTCGGCAGACGACAATATATACCCACACTCTCTATGTAGCCTGAGTGAGTATAGCTGCGCGTAGAAATGCACGTACCCCATCCACCTACGAATTGAAAGCCAGTGCCAAATGGGACGCAAATACAATGAGCTACCCTCTAACAGATAAAGAAACCGATGTATATATATTTAGGTAGACGCGCATGAACGAAATTCTTCTCTCTCGATCTCTTGCTCCTCGCTATTTAGAGCGAGTAAAGCCTTCTCTTGGCTCATGCCAGCACTCTGATAAAAGCCAATAATCCACGTAGCAATAGAAATTCTCAAGTACCAACTTTCTAATATACGAGCTTCGTAAAATCGACGCCCATCCATTTTACTCATTATTGAAATCATTCTCCTTTGGCTCTTGCTCTTACCATCTTTCTCCGCTCCACTTTTTTCCTCTCTCCCATGCAAACTTCACCTCTTATCTCTCAGTTTCTTGTACGAGCTTTCATCTGATTAGAGACACTATATTGTAACCTATAATCGTAACGATGAGGAAAGAAACTCGGAAATACATATCACCGGAAAGATACCGATTCATTTTGCAATCGTACTTGTACGACTTTTTTCTTTTGTTTCTTAAAACTTGTTTTGTTTTTGTTTTTGTTTTTTTTTTTTCATGAAAAAGTTAGAACGATGATATTATTCGAAGGCTACAGCGGACGTTTATAAATATTTATTCGAAATACTATGGCTCAAGGTCCACGTAATAATGTAGCTCGTACAATTTTACCAGTGCTTGCTGAGACGTGCTTCTGGACGCAGTTATCCGGGGCTTTTGCTTCCTCAATCCTATCACTCCATCCCTTCAGTTGTTCTCTGTTCAGCTCTTTCTCTAACTCTTTCTTGAGTTCTCCATCTTTCTCATTCCTTGCAGCTCCCCTTAGCTGCACATATACAGAGGGCACTACTCGCGTATCCATTATATGCTCTGGGGGAGTTATGAGGCCGACGTTTATTGGCTAACTTGTAACCCCTTGCAGCGCGGACCTGAATTATTTCACCCGGTCCTAACCGCGGACTCTATCTCTATATCTCTCTCGCTCTCGTAAGTTTATTTCAATTTGGCCTCGGGATCCGAGCCGCGAGGCCTCGTGGATTTACGGTATATAACTTGCCCCTTTTCCCCCAACCCTTTTCTCTCCCCTCTTTCCAAGCCCTTCGCGTTTTTCAGCCACTGCCGCGCGTATGGAACGTCCGACGTTCTTCAGTGCCCGCGGACACGATCGACGGACGCAATATAAATCCTGGTGGTTTACTTCAAGTTCTTCCAACTATGCGGTGTAATCGCTTCTTTCAAGCTGCATATAGTGTAGTCCAAAGGCGGAATAACCTTTTGCAGTTTTTCAAATTACGAACGCGCGATATAATGTTTGGAAAAGCTTTGTAGCTTTTGAGAGAATTTTCGGAAAAGAAAAAACTAACTTAATGAGGTCGTTGCAAACCTTCAGTACGAACCGTGTGCAATTCCATGCCTTCATATTTTTTTCATCAGTGGCCTTTACGAGATAAGGTCAATAAAACATTCATGCACTGAGAAAACAGTTTATTTATAATAAAGGAATATATTTAGCTGGTACTTTTACTCAAGCATTCATTAACTGTCACAAAATATCTTTGTTATCGCGATCAAATTTCATTGGCATAGCGTTTCCTTGAAGATAAGGATTTGTTCGATCGCTTTTATTTGCCTCAACTCAGTAGATGTTTATGGTCATCAAATTCTTTTGCTATCGAGAAAGGTTACGTTTTATCAAATATTTCATCTATCAACTACTCAACAAATTTTTTATTTCATACAAACGCGAGAGGCTCAAATAAATGATTCATTAACTGTTCGGAAACATTTATTTTGCCGTGTTCATCTTTACATTTGTTAGCAGTTGACAAATCCTGGTACGTATAAATAAATCGTTTTCTTGGTCTGCAGCAAAATGAAACAGATCAGAAATCTGTTTCTCATAATTTGCAGCCCGATTACATTGCAACGATTTTGCGAAAATATGATTCGAAAGAGTCAATTCAAATGAGAAAAAGCCGAGTAATCGCTAGAAATGAAAAAAAAAATCAAAAAAATAAAAACAAAAAAGAGAAGAAGAGTTGATAAAAAAAGATGAAAGTAATGCTCGCGCAACGAGACATAGAAACGGAAGTAAAATCCTGAGAGATCTAACGTAATAGACGCTCGAATCACTGTAATTGGACGAATGCAGTAGTTCGATGCAGCAGCACACCTATTTCGTAAATAGGAATAGCCGTAGATGTCAGAGCTACACAGATTCGGTCTTTCACCATTTCTCATGCCGAAGCGCTAGTTCGCAATTAGAAAAATTCGATTGATTGTCAATAGAGGCACGATTGCTCCTCTTCCATTGCTCTGTAGCAACGGCTGATTCGGAGTTTCCGATGCACACACGATAAAACTAGGAATGAAAAGAACGGTGAACAAAAAAAACTGACGCGGTATTCCGCCAAGTAAGCAGAAGCGAAAAAGGGTGCTGGCAAAAAAGAGGAAAAATGTTTCGTGAGAAAGTGAGTTTGTTGCTATCGGCTCATGCCACAGGCAGCACGATTTTTCCATTAATAATTCATTAAAAGAAAAACATTATTTATTATGTATTGGGTTATGAAAATTTCGCAGGGAAATGATTATCACGCGCTGAAAACTGCGAGGGACAAAAAATGTGACTTTTATCCCGATTTTTTCAATTACGACGGAACCAAAAGGACAGGAGAATTTTTCTTTACATTTTCAAAGAATTCTTCATCTCCTTAATCTAGACCTTGAGTAAAATGAGTGCTCAATAATATTTATGTGGTTTCTTTCCGATAACGAAAACAGGGGGCAACTGAAATCCAATTAAAAACTCGTCACGAAAAGTAAGCGAGTGGCTGACGACTTAAAAGAACATTCCACGCGTTATATGTTTGTTGGGAAGTTTTCATGCTTTTCGTTTTATCTTTTCATTCCTCCACACTTGATCTCGTGCCACTAAATTTGTTCTTTTTCCCATACAAAGCTCCTGAGTGCTGAACCCATTTTTCGTGTTTCGCGGCAAAGTCAAACACCATCGCTCATCTTTTTTTTTTGGTTTCATATGTAGTACTTTTTCGCAACGACGTTTCACACCAAAGAGAGCTTCGCTGTACCACGAATGACGAGAAGTCTTCCCTGAGAACTTGCTTTTCTCGGCTACCCAAAAGAAAAAGTCTGTAAAAGCAAAATAAATAGAGAAGAAGTCAAAGGGGAAGGAAGAGAATAAGAGAGAGAGAGAGAGAGAGAGAGAGAGAGAGAGAGAGAGAGAGAAAGGAGAAACGTGTGTGTCGCTCAATTGAAAAGTTGTATCGCGGAAACCGTTCTTTCGTAGAGAAGTTATAGAGAGCAAAACGAGAGCGTAGCATTACAAGAAAAAGAACTAAGGGCGTGGAGTGAATAGGAGAAAAAGGAGGCAATATATAGTATCGGCCGAGAGGTTCGTACAAGATGGGTTACGAAGAAAAATGAAAGAAATAAATACAAAATTAAAAAAACTACAAATAAAAAATATTTAAAAAAACTAAAACGTCGAGAGGAAAAATAGAAAACGATGAACGATATACAAAGTTTTAGAGAGGGACCAAAAGCGGAGTGGGAACAGAAAAAATAAAGAAAAGAAGAAAAATGGACAAGCAAAGAGGGAGGAAGTGTAGTCGCGTGCCAAGAAAACGAGAGGAAACAAGGAATTGAGTCCGGAAAATCCGGCCGAGAGCAGAACGTTCATTGGCTTCAGTTTTCCACTTTGGAGGACGATGAAAAAGAAAAGACGAGAGAGTGAAAGGGAGCAAACGAGTAAATTCAGGAGTTTGGGAATTATACGAAAACGAAGTGGGTAAAAAGAAGCTGGAAGAGAGAAATGTATGCTGTGTGTCCAGTAGCATGATTCGACCTCACGTTTCGTCCAATTCCTCAAACTATGGGAGGAAAAAAATATTTCTGACCCTCACCGCAACCTTATTTTCATGCCCTTCCCCATATACTTGTATTTTCGTATCTTCGTTTTCGTTTTTTTCTTCATTTAGCCGAGCGAAACGTCGGTCGAATGATCTCGCGATCTTTCACGCAAACCCGTGTTTTCGTATTCAAATTGTTCGGGACACGAAGCTTGTCGTGGGCCTTTGGAAAACGGAAGGAAAACCGTCCGCAGGAGCCACATACGTCCACGATGAGACTCGACGGGAAAACCACGTGAAAAAGCACAAAAAATACGAATACGAAGTGGACAAACGTGACGAGGGCAAAACGCGCCTTTTTTTTTTCAACTGCTATTATATGCGAAACATGTTACTTCACGTAGACGTACATCGCGCTCACGATTCTTCCACCACTGGACATAATAACTATGGGCTGTTTCTGACGGAAATCTTGTCGTAAACGTCGGCCTTGAACACAAACGAGACATTGTCCTCTTGGAGCCGAGTGGATGAGGGTTTTGTAATATACGTCCCATGAAGTAGACGCCGAGATTAGGGGTTCTAAAATTGACAGAAAAAAACAACGACAAAATTCCTATTCACAAAATAAGCTGGATGTCGCCTCGCCAAAACTGTCCTATGGAATAAATCGAAAATTCCTTGAGCTTGCAATTCCAGTCTACAAAATATTAAACCGTGGTATTTGCTGCCAAGGACCTTCAAAAGTATGTGAAACACTTTTGAGAAATGCAACATAAAAAACGTCATAATCTGTATTTACAAAATAAGATGAATGTCGTCTCGCCGAACCGTCCAAAGGAGAAAAAATCAAAAAATACCTTGAATTTGCAATTCCGGTCTATAAAATATTCAACGGTGTAATTCGCTGCCTGGGTATGTTCCAAAACATAAAAAACGTTTTGGAACACTAAATTGTTTTTGATAAAAATCGATCGGAAGGGAAATTGATTTTGCGTCAATCCAAAGGACAATAAAAGTATTTTCATATCTTTTTACTAAATTATTCAGTGTCTTTGACGATGATTCTCCTTTTTTGGAGTGTCCTCAAGAAAGCCCTTCGTCGATGAACTGGCATTGTGCTTACAGTTTTTTTTAACTCGTCTTCTAGTCTGAGGTCTCGTAGTTGATGATTTTTCGTTCGTATTATTCAACAAAAAATCGATAATAATAATAAATGGAATGAAGCGAGAACCAAACTGATATCCACGTTCGTTCAATGCCGCACCAGAATTCTTTCGACACCGCTCCTACACAAGTTGAAAAACTCGCGTTTAATAGATCGAGACGTCTGAGATGTAGGTCGTGAGGCTCAATAATCAATTATCAAGACGACTGCGGCAATGAGATAACACCTACACGTTGTTTCTGCGTGTTGCAGAAAAGAGTTGAGAGTCAATATATATTTAACGCGGATGATGGTTCGAAGCGGACTGTGAGCAATTACGATTATATCCACTTCGAGAAAATGGAAATTTTCCATCACATTTAACCTTTCTCATCGATAACAAGCTCGAAACTCCACAAATAATTTTGAAAAATGCATTCCTCAAAATATGACACTGACTAATCAATTAATCGGTTGAGATCTCACGAAATTATGTCGATTATACTTTTCGAAATTACTTTCCTGTCGTATTTTCCAAAAATCACGTCTGCGATGTTCCCACAAAAAGATGCTTTCTAAATAATTGTGAAAAGAAAGCTTCGCGACGTTGATCAAAGTTGCCACAGGGATGGAGCTTCGTACAGGTTGAACGAATCGTCAGCATATTTTTGCGATCCTGACCCGAAAAGATTGAATCCCCTAAATTCAAATTTAAATCTTGATTCGCGTGAAAGACATTCGCGTAAAAGAGAGAGGGAAAAAAAGGTAGCTTTTTACGATTTATACGTAATCTAAAATCCGTAATAGTTGAAGAAACTCTAAGCGGCAGTAGGCTCCTTTGTGTTTGGGGAGAAGCGAGGGGCTGTTTTGGCGAGGCTAATAACGGAAGGGAGAAATGGTCGAGCGGACTTTGCCGCGAGGGTAGAAAAGTCGATGTGGCATAGAGGGGAGAATATTGCGAAAAAATGGGATGGCAGAAGTCAGTGTGTAGTATAGGAACTGCGACATCCTTCACGGTAAGAAAGATAAAGAAAAAAAAAAAACTGACTTAGCCTGGATGCTCATTCATTCGATATTTTATCCCGCGGTGCTTCGAGTACATGAGTCCCAAGGGAATAAAATAGACCTCTATAGCTTTCTTATGTATCGTGCATAGTAGAATATTCTACGTAACAGTGTAACGTGAAAGGGCTCAGTGCACAACAATAATGAAATCCAGGGATGCTGGATGCCTTTATGTATTCCCTACAAATGGTGGCAGCCTGGAGAAATCAGTCGTGCAAGAAATTAAATATTACATCCCCTGGCATGTACGCGTGTGTGTGGTGTGCGCGTTCAAGGGCGGAATTTGGCGTCTCGAGGAAACTTTTAGTATCCTTTCGGGAAAGCCTGCCACAGCACATGGGAGCATTACGGAAACTCGTAGGGTTTCCTCGAGGCTATCTCCAGAGTAACCGGAAGCCCCCAAGGGCATACAAAACAAATAACGTGTTTTGTTGCCGGAAACCGGCTAAACAAAGGAAAGACTCGCATCAAACGTGCTTACGTGCAAGCAGAGTGAGCATCTCCATTTTCTCAGGTACCATTTTATGGGTTGGCAATTCCACTAGGTGCGAGAATAACACTAGCATTCGTATTACGAGAGAGTTTTTTTGTTCAATTATTTATTTTTCGATCGATCAATTTGATGGCTAATGATCGATTTTTGAATTTTTGACGATTACATACGCGAATATGGGAATGACGTCTCGAAGGCTTAGAAGGTTCGTTTGTTTCTGGCTCGTCTGGAGCTCCTCGAAAATGATTAGCGTTAAAAAATCATTTTGAAAATGTCGCGTTCCAGGCATGCGTCACTTTGTATACGATCGGGTTTATATACATATACATATGAATTGCAAGGCATTGAGCTCGTAAAGTTGCTCGACGAAGGGGTCTCCGGGTCAGAGCAGTTTAGTGTGCGAAAAGCAAAAGCGCACAGCTCTCGCTTTAAGTCTGCGACAGACACGATTCTAATTAAAGCTTATACCGTCTCTACACCCCCCCCCCCCCCCCCCCCCCCCCCCCCCCCCCCCCCCCCCCCCCCCCCCCCCCCCCCCCCCCCCCCCGCCCCCCACCCGCCCCTCTCTCTCTCTTCTCGCAACAAAGTCGGCGCGAGTAGAGGTTGCACGATATAGTTACCTATTTTGCTCCTTCTACGACTCGAACTATATACGCGTCCCTCACCCTTCTATCGCCCACACTTCCGGTAACCGTATACCGACTTCGGCTTACGGTTATTGTTGCAATTATCGTCGAGGTTCCCCAACGAAACACCCCTCCATCCCCCCCATGCCGTCTTTCAACCACGTTAGCATCGCGAAAACGAGATCTCCTCTGGATGTGGACTGCAACTAAGCTTTAGCCAACAACCCCCGCTCTCGAGTTGTTGTTCGTGAACTTGGTAGTCGATTTTATCGGCCACATGCTATACATATACCGCGCGACGCGTGGATTATCCTCTTCCAATCTTTTTCATACGATATTCACGATACGCGATAATTTTGTATCTGCTTATCATCAATTTTTTTTTTTAATTTTTCGCATTTTTATAAAATACACATCTTTTGAGCTTATATCGGGAATGACGTGTCATCCAATTAGAAACCGAAATACATAGCCTGCCTTGCTGGTTGAATATCCTGTACACGTGCGCGGTGCTCTATATGAACGACAATGATTTTTTGTCCCAGGTAGAACGCTTCTCTGAGCATTGATCGCGATTATCCTCGAAGGAGCTGAAAGTATGTCCTTCAGCAATCAGCTTTTCGAGCCCATTCGTCCAATGACACGTGTCACATTCATCCATTCAGGCTCACACTCTTTTCAATGATGCATGCGATTATTGAAAAAATTGGCTTAAGCTCGAACGCTTTGATGACCTGCTCTACGAATTATTTTAATTAATACGCAAGGGGGCTGACGAGATTCTTCATATTCGATCTAATTTTGATGTATAAATGAGATTGGTCCTTGAAGCCGCGTGTGCAATGACAAAAAATACGAAAAGCCCGATGCCTCAGTAAAATCGAACGAGAATCTTCTGATCCGGAAATAAATTTAATAATTATCCGCTCAAGAAAAATGCGTAGGATCAAATTTTTTCTTCGATTAAGCTCTTCCAGGCCATCGGTCGATTCCGCGACAAGTGGTCGGTATAGTTTTCGCCGATTACTCGAACGCACTCCATTTTTCAAACCAAAAATCATATACAACGATGAGATAATGTCTGTGCGTAAATATGCCACTAAACGTGGGGAAAATGGCCAGTCGAGTAAAATTGCGATCTCCGGAGATAAAGCAGAGGCGTTTTACCATTTTAAGAAAAGTCCAGTAAAAATTCTCACCGATTTTGGTTGCGACGGTATCTGAAGAAATATTGAGATTAACCATAAGATTTCCATTCAATTTTTCATGAGTTTTTTAGTCAGAAATGATGCTCGTAAAAATTAAGAGTTTGGTCAAATTAAGCGTAGTATACGCAATGAAAATTGTGTTCTCGTTGTCCTGGTGCATTATGTTTTTTTTTTCTGTGGGTCCTTATGATTCGAGAATAAAGTTCTATTCTTGCTGACAGCGAGTTTACACACTCATTCATTCGCAAACGACCCACATTTAATAATGACGAGTTTTTACGTATCCTGGGCATTTAATATACGCAGAGATGTAATAGCAAATGTGAAAGTACCCCTGGAAACGTAGCGTGAGAATGAGTGGGTTGAAAAAAGAGTACATGGAGTGAAAGAAAAGGAGACGAAGGTTGAAGAGGATGGGTGAATTCTAGAGAGGATCAGGGACAAAAAAGGGACTTGCTCGGTGGTTGAGGACGGAAGGTTTTTCGTCCTTGGAGCCTCGGGCTAGAACTTTCGTCGGATGTACGATATATATCGGGTGTCTTGATAGCACAGCCAAACTGCCGAGAATAGTCAGATTTATATACTTGATAGACATTGATTAATTAGTGGCGAACTTGCGTGGTGATAAAAAATTGGTAGACGTAGCGTAGAGCGTTATTGCGCGAGTTTATTTGCTCCAGGCCCTTCGTTCCGAGTTTTTTCATTCATTTTTCTAGCATATTGAGTGGCCAGAAATAATTCTGGAATAATCTCTTGAACATGGGAAAAGCGGAAGCAAAACTGTTGAAGGTGTTTATTCGTGTTAGGATTGAGTGCTTCGTGCGGACTGTTTAAATCTCAAGAGCAACGCGATTGGGACACTTTGTATTTACTCGTGTATACATATATATCCGTCAAAACTCTTTGCTGGAGCGGTGCGCAGGGGTGTGTTCTTGGAGGAAGAAGAGGAAGAGAGGCAAAGCCGTTTAAGAGCAAGAACAAGAAGAGTGACTCGTAGCCTCCGACACCGAGACCACATTATCCAGTCTCGAGAACATTATCCTTGATGCACCAGGAGGAACTACTGGTAAAATCGTCGAGTACGTGCGGTTACATACGAAGTAAGAGAGTTGGCGAAAGGAATAGAGAAAATAAGGGACACCGAAGCACGGGTTATTTCGAACGGAAGAACAAAAAAGATCCTCGGCTTCGTGCGCCAGTCCGATATAAAAAACAACTTCCTCGAGAACCACCCACGTGATAAAGAAAAGAAACAAATAGCTCTTTCGCCCGCATTTCCTTGACTTCTTCGCTCGTTGACCTCTTTTTCGTTCATACTGCCTCAGACTCTGTACCCGAAATCGCGTGTCGTGCCTCTTGCACAGATTTTGCTTCGTTTTTCAAACCGAGATTCTCACCACAGGCCAACCCAGCTGGGAGTTTTTTTTTTGTTTTAAATATAATTATGCTCTGAGAAATAATGAGTGCATACTTGCAACGTTTTGCTGACGTACAAATGAATTATCTAAGCATATTTCGAGCCAGTGGACCCAGTGCCTGTACAAATGATAAAAAACAAAAAAATAATTTAATCGCCAATTTTCATGGCAACTTTCTTTCGCCTTGTCGAACATATACGGAATTGTGACGCGTTTACAAGGCGAGTCTGAAAAAGATACACGACCTTACTCGATCAAAGTGGAATCGATAAGTGCGGTTGATAAAAGAAAAATAAATAAGTGTCGAGAGAGCAAGCGACAGTTTCATATCTCATCATTTCTTTTGTATTTCTCTTTCCCTGGAACCGACGTACATGTCTATATGCGCAAATTTTCCATCTTCGTATTCTGGTACGTCTCCCCTTCCACCGTCACGACGTAATCGGCGAGGCTAAACTTTCTCTATAAATCACACAACGACTCGGTCTCGCGGTAGCTGCTGGAACGCTTTCGCTTCCACTCTTAGGGAACACTTCCGACTACCATTGCGTTACTCCCTGACTGTTGAGGGAGCGAACGCTATCTAAGCCGGCACACTACGGTGGCTTCATCTCCCTGAGTGAATACAGACATTCCTATCTTTATGTGTTCCGTTTATATGATGTCAATATATTCATGAGAAATTCTATATGAAAATGGCTATACGTGATAGCCCAAGCACCATAAAAAAAAAAAAATTACCTCGGCAACGAAAACCTCGGCAACGAGCCGTCGACCTAGACAGTGAACACTATAAGGAAATATACCTAGACATAAAAAACCATGGAGAAATATACCAAGACAAGGGTAACCATGGAGCCGTCGACCCAGACATTGAACATCATGGAAAAATATACCTAGATATCGAAAATTATAAAGAAATATACCTAGACATCGGAAACCATGGAAAAATATACCTAGACAACGAAAACCATGGAGCCGTCGATCTAGACAGCGAAAACTGTGAGGAAGTTCATCTGGACATCGAAAACCATGGAGAAATATACCTGGACAACGAAAAACCATGGAGAGATATACCGGGACAGCAAAAATTCCTGGACACTGAAAACTATGGAGCCGTCGACCTCGACGGCAAAAATTATGGTGACGTCGTCTCTGATATTGAAAACCTTAAACCCGTTGACCTACACAACGAAAACCCCACAGCTGTCGCCGTCGACATAAAAAATCAGGACAAAGTCCACCTCGACTTCGATAATTGACAACCGTCTATCTTATCATAGAAACTTGGAAAAGTCGACCTGGACTACGAAATTCCTCATCAAGTGCGAGGCACTCCGTACCGACGACTCATAATTTAGTTTATTAAATATTTGTGAAATACCTGTATTTCCAGAAATATCCTGTGCGAAAACTATTATTCCAACATATAACAAAATGAATATATTCCATTTCA
>JAPYYS010001357.1:0-43288 GCA_030522525.1 Campopleginae sp. 14b
ATTGTTGAAATCATCGTTTTCGATAAGACGCTTGAAAAACTTCACTAAAAAAATCATTTCTCTCTCAATAATCGTTGCCATTTTTCAATGTTCTGCATGCAGATGATTTTATCAAAAATTCAGCTAGATTCCGGTAAACACGGAATGAGGAAAATTGTTTTGTTGTCAAAATTTTTAAAAACTCATGGAGAGACATAAGAATTCATTTTTTCGATTTTTTCGATTTTTTTTTTTTACTCCAAAAGTTGGTCGTCTCTTAATTTTTTAAGCCGGACAATCAAAATTTTTAAGATTTGGAGTGAAAAAAAAAATTCACATTTTTAGGGGGGGGTGTTCCGCTTTGCCCGCCTCTCCCCTACATGTTTGCGTAGCCGCGAAGTCCTCGTTAGATTTCACGGCCGGATATGCCGGTACGTTCTCAGGAAGCGACGAGCCTCGCAGAATTATTCATGAAGGATCTTGCACACGCTATATACGGCAAATACTCGTCCTCCCAGTCCCCACCCTTTTCCTCCCTTAGAGATCCGCACCTTTTTATTTCGCTTCCTTTGTCTTTCACTGTTGCAAAAAATATCTTTTTTTGTTTTGTTTTTAATCCAAAAAACGTTTACGCCTAAATTCAGCTAAAAAAGCGAGTCACAGGAAAACTGAACACATCCCAGAGTCTTCCGAAAATCCTCGGGGATGTTTCATTCAATATATATGTCAAATTCCTATGTAAATTCACCCGAGAGTCGAGAGATCTGCATGCAATACCTGAGGATCAACTCGAAGGACACACACTGTATGGAATATCCAATGAAGAAGTTCCTCGACGAGAACGAAACGCTGTAAAAATACGAGGTGAACCAAAAACGCGATATAGAGAGTACGAAACGCGATATCTCTGGATCTCATACGTTCAATCACTAGATTTTCTACTACGGTACAGTGCAATTCTTTTCTTTACTAGCGCAATAAATCACCAGGGAATACGACATGCAAGGATAATTTGAAAACGTCCAAGATGTCAATGACAATCTTATAGAATATCGACATCCCTTTCTCAATAAAAACATTCGAGTTTTATGGAAATTATTCGATCGATAAATGCATTATTTTCCATCCGATAGGTCAGCGAGGTCATGAGTGAGCCACTCTAAAATGAGGATCACATGATTTTTCCAATTTTCTTCCCCCTGCCGAATGAACGAGAAATAATCGAGGTGTGACGACGAAAAAGGTCGAGAATGGAAAAAGGCAGAAAGTACTGAACGAAAAGGACGACCAAAAATGTGGACGTTGGTATTCTCATCGTCTCATAATTCGACGAAGGGCTCCCCGGGATCGACTGGCGGTCGTTGTCGTCGTATTGTCCTTGACGCAGCTTCAACAGATTTTCTTGCCCGACTTACCAGGCTTTCCGAGCCCCTTATCCACCACTTTTCATCGATCCAATACTCGACTGAATTTGCTGAGCCTGATCGAGAGAAAATGTGTCATAAAAAGAAAGAGAAAAAAACAAAACAAAAAAAGCCAATAATATTGCCTTTGTGAACTTCATAGAGTTACGTTCCACTTCTCGAACATGCGAGTCGCAATATATCAATTTCTTTCCACCTTGCAACATCTCTTAGTGTCCCATTTCATTTCTATATAGACTAAAGACGGGCCAAGGGGGACTGATGGATCTAGAACTATCTTTTAATGTGTATTGCTTCAAGAAAGAATTGCTGTTCGTTCTCACAGCATCCAGTGTCTGTCATTCTTCTCTTTTATTTTATCCTCCCGTATATGCCTTTGTCATGCAACGAAACCACAGAATTCTACACGTTTCGCGACTTTTCAATGTTCTCCGAAGAAAGGAGAAAAAGATGAATGCAAAACGAAACACTTTTGCCGTCAGAGCACACAGTGCATGCGGGTGAAGGCTTGTCACTCTTATTTATTTTCACGTTTTATAGCGATGTCTTCCAAGATTGGATTTCTCCAGCGTACAGATAGCAAAATATTTCTGTATGAACGCATCGCTTCTTCGAACATTTTATTTTTCGAATTCGAGTCTTTCCAATTCTCGAAATCATCTGGTGATTCCGTCCATTCTATTCCCAGTTCCGAGCACATTGAACGGAATCTTTGATGAGGGAACGAAAAATTAGATCCAGACATTTCTGCCTAGGAGTCTTGACGTTCTGCAGCGTCGATGTTCAACTTTATCGGAGTCTATATTCTGCTTCTTTTCTTAATTACTTATATCAGTTCACCTCGTCTTGCTGAGGCTCACGTTTTATCTCGATGTATAGAATCCACATCGTACACTCTAATTTTTTCTCTACCCATTCAGGAAGCAATGAGTTCGTTTACTGAAGATCTCCTTCCAATCAGCTTGACTATACACACCTTCATATCGATGGAGGGACATTGCATACGTTCGCATTCGATATTCTTTGGAATGTAAAACATTGTGGAAAAAGACTGTTTCTCAAGTTCTCTTTTGTGTATATATTCGCATCGATTTACGTTTTGTGAAATTTTAAACCGTCGAAGTTACGGTTCTTTGTTCGATATAGTTTGGCAGAGAGCTGCAGCAAAGGAAATTGAGGGAAAATGCATTTCCGGAACAATGTTTGCGACAGCCCTGTTGGAGGAATGATCTTAAGGTTCTACGTAGGCACACGTATATACACATCGATCGTCACGATGGGAAAAATCGCAAAAAGTAGTTTTATGGCTGATTGAAAATCGTCGGCAGCGATACGTCGATGGGCGGCCCAGCTATTTTTTATGTTAAGCAGTCTTGAGAAAGACAGCCTCCAGAGGGTGACCGCTAAGCCATGCACTGTCTGGCTGATCAAACGCTGAGCGAATTTCCGAATATTGTAGTCGCCTGATGAGTTTTCTATGATTTCCCTGCATCCTCTAGAGAAATGATCTCGCAACGTCTTTTGAGGGGCATACACAACCTTTTGCGAGCTCCAGAACCGACTTAGCAGGGGGTAGAGAAAAGATGCATGAAGAAAATTAATAAGAGGCGAGAAAAAATGACAGAATATCTTATGAATGGAATGATTAGATGGAAAAACTTGGAGTATCTGAAAAGGTGAGCCAGGGTTCAGGTGTAAAGTACAGAAATAGAGATACAAGAGGAAGCTAAAACGCGAGGGTGAAAACTCATTCGCAATTGAATGGGGACGGTGGTCGGATAGATTTTCCGACAGCTTTTCATTAAATATATATAAGTATAAAGTAATGTACGGTTCCCGGAGAATTTGGAGCGTCTACGTGAGAGATATCATATCGCCTCACGCAGCTCTGAAAATAGATATCCTCGCGAATACGAAGAGTCACGTTTCTTTTTTATAGTAGATTGGGCTGGGAAAGGTTTGCCTTGAAAGCCTTTCGTAGAGAGCTGAACTTTTTTTAGGGATTCTCCCCCAAAATTTCGATCCCTGTGGGTTATTCGTTATCCTGGATTATGCCTACTTTATCATCATTTTCCTTTCGAACCATTTTCAGGCGTCAATTTTTTCCTTAACCGTTCGGGCATGGGTGTTACGGGCGCAATTACATATATGCGTATAAATATGAGGATTTGGCAACGACTTTATTTGCAGATTATTTTTGGACAGCGGTGAGGCCTCTCTGAAAGTCCGAAATAATATATCGCACGCACAATTCTTTGGTCACATTTCAATGAACAGTCTTTATAGTTTAAAAATGTAAAAAAATGGTATTGGCTCCTTTGGTATTTTGAGCCTTGAGAAAAGAGAATGGCGATTGAGCAATAAGTTGACTTGTTGGTTTGTGCACAAGCGAAAAACTTGACGTATATTTGTATTCTGGTAGGGAATCGTTGCAGCAGGAGCATTAGACGAGGATGATAATTCTTGGGTTTTAGGAAGAATAAGCGCAGGTTGGAAAATGGTATGGATTCGCCTTGCCGTTGTGCTCTCGAGACTTTGAGAATGCCTCGGAAATTCTGTTTTCTTCGGTGATGATAAAGCGTCGGGAAAGAGGGGGACGAGAGGCTTGAGACTTCAACGCTTTTCTACCGTTCTACTGTTCCGATTCAACAACCCCTTAATCTCCTTAGTGGATCATCAGCAGCCTTTCGTTGTTCGCCGAAGAATCCCCGAGGCTTTGTAAAATCTGCTTTCGTAATATCTTCCGTTGCTCAAGTACGAGCAATGAATACACATCCGCACACACACACACACACACACACACACACGGGCATACACATATTTAAGCCAGATTCTACGCTTTATATGAAATTCAATTGTATACTCGCACGAGCGAAATGCAGCAGCAGGCTCTCAACGCAATTTCGTTCTCTTTCTTTTGTACCCATGCGATTCTATCGAGCCGGTTGTTAACATTGTTGAGTGTATTTATTTAAAAAAAAAAGAAACGCACGTTTTTGTTGATACATTCAACTTTTCCAATGATTGTTTAAATAAATACGATGCAATTCGGATTCGTTCGAGAATTTTCCGATCCAGCATCGTTCTAATAAGCATTTCGTTCAGTTTAACCATTCCCTTCGTTCTCATCTCAATCCTCCTTTCATTAATAGTTAACGGGTATTGTGTGTTTTGAAAATAAAATTAATTTCATCGAGAGGATCGTAAAAAAGCATCGAAACAATTCCTGGAGCACTGAGAGAAATTCACGGGGGTGAGAAATGTTTTCTATTATTCAAGCTCGTTTCGTGGTGCCAAACACGTGTGCGCGTATACGTAACACAGAGCTCTGTGCATGTTTCTGTCTGTACGTGTATGTGCGTGTGTGCGTGTGTGTGTGTGCGGTGAGTCATTTATACATACGAAAAATATACGGGCGGAGTATGTAATACCTCGGAGTGCACTGTAATGTGCAGTGGTGAGAAAAGCCTGCGCGAAAACCGCGCGATTGCCCACCTGAGGCTCGAATATCTACTTTATTTCCCGAGTGGCCGAGCCAACTAATTCATTTTTCCTCCGCGCGAGCGTTACCGAGATACCGTGCATTCTCTCCTATACATGTGGTACCGCTTTTTTTTCCTCCTATTTCGTTTATTTTCCGATTTTGTTTTCGAACCGCATTCAGCAGGAAGCATTCAGGAAAGGAAAAAGGATAAATGAGGAGAGCTCGTGAAAATGGTGCAAGTTCGGAATAGTTGCTCGAGCGTATAGCAATCGTCCAAATACACCCCACACGACACATACGACAAGACCTTTATCCGCCTATAGACTAAAATCTCGAAATTCTTCGAATTCCATTGCTCGACAGCAACAGCCGCGCGGCTCCCTTTGCTCTTTGTCTTCGACAAGAAAAAACCTGGCCAATTATACTTCAGGCTTTTTGTTCTCATTCAAACATCGACATTATATTCAACAAAAGAATATTTCTTTCTTCGAATATAATATTTGCGGAACAAGCTCTTCTCCACATTATTTGTTAGCTTTTGTGCATTCGTTTTGCAACAAATGAACAAATACTTTGCTTCGGACGGGCCGACACGTTTTTATTTGCTATAAAAAATTTCTTTTTTTTTTTTGCTACAGATTCACATTTTCCCCGGTCCTTTTTTTCGGGAAATTAATTTTTTCTCTCTCCACTACCCTCCATGATATCCAACGTGTAGGGTTTGCTTCGTGTATAATGATTTCGAGCTAACGTGTCGTCCGAATTTATAATTCGCTTCTCTATTACTGGTTGGGTTTTTGCGCTAATTTTCAGTTGTTTTTAATCTACGTTTTTGGGGCACCCAAGGGCGTAACTTTTTTTTTTTGCTTGCCGGAACTTTTGGGCCAATATAGACGTAAGGTTGGGAAACATTTTGTGAGATTTGAGAAATTCTGCAATAATAAAAAAAAACGAGGCCTCGTGACATGAATATTGATGAAACTTTGATATTTGGGTTTAATCCTCTATGGTTTTGAGGTGAAATTATACGTGGATCTTGCGTGCAATTGGTACATATGTGGAGGAAAGGTAATTGGAGCCAAAACCACGGGATACGGAAAGCCCTTGGCAATGTCGAAATTTATTCAAAATATCCGATGTGCGGGAATTCTGCTCTGTGTCAAAGTGAACTTGATCGCTCGAGGATATATCGAAATTTGATGGCTCCATTCCCCAAGACAACATGTTAGTGCGGTTTTGCTTGTCTCGTACGTCCTTATGACTCTGATCGCTGGATGTGCTTTGCACATTTACGTGCATGGCAACGCAGCATTAGCGCGGGCATGTATAGTCGCGCCCTGTTGTTTCCGGTACCACGGAAGGGTGTGAAGTGCGAACGTACCAGTTACGTATATATGACGTGTGTTTGCGCGTAATGATCGTCGTGGTTTGTCCTCGTGCATGGACAATTGTATTTACTTCGGCATTTATACGTTCAGAATATTCCATCGATTTCAACGCGGAATGTTATAAAAAAATTGTTGAAAATTCCGGCAGGCACGAGCTTTTTTTTGTAATGATCAAAAATTACAAAACGAATTGTCAAAATTAAGTACGAAAAAAAAAACTCGACGAAAAAACACTCCAAAGCTTGTCTTCCTTTTCTTTTAAACCCAAAGTCGAACCCAAAATGAAAGCAATAACAAAAAAAAGTTGCTTGATTTTTCGTGCTTCTGTTTGGGGTTCGTTCGGCTTTGCGGCGATTATCTTAATGAACGCTGTTGGTGAACGGCCAGGTTAGAGTTAGTCGAACCTTTTGTGAATTCTTTTTATTCTTCTCCTGATCGTTTCTATGCATTTATTCGATGGGGTAGAAATTCCCTTGGATATCGTTAAGCGGCAAAGTCTAAAGTCGATTTGTTCATGGTCTCAGTGATTTTATTTTCGCCCGAGTTCGTGCCCACGCAATATAAACCCGGAAATTTCAATAATCTTCTTCTCATCTCTCGTGAGTAGTCCCTCTGACTTTTATTATATTCTTTGGTCCTTTTCGATTCTGGGAGAAGCTGAAGGAACATTTTCAACATTTTTAATAATTGTCAGTAATTTTGTTCTCCTTCGCAGCAGACGAAATACTACGAATTTACATGACAATCGAATTCTCGACGTCGCATTTGTTTTGGCTCGAATATATTTCGCATGGAAATCCAGAGAGGCACTGAGAGTATTTCGTATATTAGTAGCATTGCTCGATACATAGAAAAATGGAGAACCACCAGCACCGGAAATGCATATATATATATATAACGTGATCATGTCGCACAGACAACCCCTCGAGAGGTGTTTCTCACCCCCAGCGTAGCACATGCGAATTCATGTAAATCTCTCGAATCGTACTACTCTTGTCTCTTCTTTATACATATACCGGGCATACGCAACGCTGTACGAACATCGGAAGATAAAAAAGAGAGTGAACATCGCAATTGATATGCTCGAGCTGCTGGAAATTTATCAGGTATTCTTCGGCGAGCGTACAAAAGGAAGACAATATTTTTCCATTGTTCACGAAGCCAGCGAAATATTTTTAGTATTTTAACCCAATTTTTCCGTACTTCATCCCTATAAATGTACAAATTTGTTACCAAACCAGAAACGACTTTCTGCTTGAAAATTTCCACATATGCGTGAGACGATAAACTTTTCAATCATCTCTTGATTGTCCTACTAAAAAAAACAATGTTCATGGCTTCGTAAAAATGTTCACATGCTCGTCCCAGGACATAAAATCGCAACAAATCGGTACTGAACGATGAAATGGACATCTCGTATAAACGATCATTGCATACCTTCATTACAACAACGAAAAATTGTTCATTGATTCGACGACGAATTAAATAATCAATTTCCCCTCTCACTGATCAATCACGTTCAGATTTACAGAAATAGTTTCAATTGACAGGAAGTCACGTTGCCCGAAAGCAGAAATTAATTCACCATTTCATTGCGGCAAGTATTGATTTAAAATTTTCAATATCGAAATTTCATTATAACGAATCAATAATTCACTGATAACCTCCCCAAATAGTGATTCACAACAAACAATACTCTCGTAAATCTATGAATATTTTTAACGAAATGAATGAAGGAAAAACAAACGAGTTTATTGTATAAATATGAAGGGAGAGTCAGTGAAAAATTTCAGCCATCTTCAGATTTTATGTAATTAAGAATTATCAGCTTATTTGCTATGCAAACAAGTTGATGTTAAACGAAAAAAAAAAAAAATTACTTCCCTAAATTGATTGCCCGAATGAAAACGAATATAAAAAAAAAAGTATAATTCAGTAGCAAATAACCAGGCTCGAGAATATAGATAGGCGAGAAGAGATTCTCGGTGCTCGGTTCGATATATTGGTCGAGCGATTACGCGCGATAATCCAATGGGTTTTACCCGCATACGCGTACATACTCACATATTGGCTTATGCACATTTCTCTCTCCTACATTTCCTGCCTTTGGACATCTCTGTGGTTTTATTCTCTCGCACAGACGAGCTACATTCCATGTTTGCATTTTCCGATATGCCTGATCATCGTAGCGAAGTGTTGCATCCAGTGATATAACGGTTCAGAACGGGGCGCTCGAACGGGGTAAAGGAGAAAGGGGAAATGGGTGAAACGGAATAATTAACGCTCACTGAATGTACTCGACGCGATTCTAACTAATTTTATACTCAATGACATTTTTTCGTCTCTCTTACTCTCCTTCTACGTACATTTAAAAATCAGCTTTGCACATATTCGCATTTCGAATATTGACTCTGTATTAATTCTGCTGAAATATCTGAATATGACAGACAGCAGAGCTGCGATAAATTGATTATCCTATTTCACGAAACATCGGACATCGGCTTAAAAAATGAAAAAAAAATGAGGCGGAATGATTCGGGGAATGAAACGGAATTATCGAAATCGTTGAGATTGGCAGAAAAGTGTTGAACAACTCAGGCTGAATAATTCTTATAATTATTTTTCGGGGAGCGATTTTCGACTGCGATGAATATCGTTCGGTATATCATTGGCATCGTCAAGTTTTAATAAGTCTCTCTATACTCACTTGATTCTGTTGTATACGAGTAACTCCGAAATCTCGCGTCCCAGTCGCGAATATAAAGTTTCAACGAAGACAAGAACTTTGGGATCTATCCTGAGACGAGCTTCGCTCCGATGATCCGGTGCTGCTGGTAATCGTGTTGCTCCTCTCAGAGTTGAGCATCTTATCGAAGGCTCGGGCCTCGTGTCTCGATGAATAAGACTGTAACGAGTAAATCATAAATATAATTATTCACAAAGTCGTAAATCTCTTGTTTGATCTATTGATTACGTTTCATAACGATGCCCCGTGATTGGTTCAATAAATTTGGAACAATTCTGCAAGAGATTACGTTTTTTTCTTTCGAAATGATACGTGATCGGCTATGGTCACACCTTATTCTCGAATTGAGGACCAGCAATCGCGTTTTTTGCCGAAAAAAACGTGGTACACATAAAAAAGATATCTATATCACGGGCAGCGTGTAATCAGACAAGAAGGGATGATTAAGTACGGTGAAGGTAAATTTGATGGATGCAGGGATAAGCGGCGACGGGTTATATCGTCGCTTCGTGCTGACAAAACGTGTGTGAAGACGAAGCGCGTAAAAGCCCGATAAGACGAGAAGAGAAAAAGAATGAAAATAGAGTAAAGCGAGACGGTAGGGTGGCAGTCGCCACACAAGAGACGTGAGACTCTCTTTTACCAATCGGTTAATCGATAGAACCCTGGGACGGTGCGGATAAGAAAAATGATCGGAAACTCTCGAGGCGATTGCGGCGAGGTCTTCTATCTCTCATGGAGCACACGCCGCTTCTTGAGAAATGAACCGTCCGGAGGTACTGATAAAAGCCGCGGAAGAGAGCGTTCACCCGATCCCAAACCACTTGAAGCGCATCTACTCTCCTGTCTTATCGAGCGTTTCAACGATAAATTCAAGATTTTCAGATGAAGGATCTCTACGTATTTCAATTATGGTCCCACGGGACTCCGTTATCGATATATACGAACAAGGCACAAGAACTTTTTACTAACTGTATATAAAAAGTAACGGATGGAGTGAAAAATAGCGATGGAAAGAGACAGAGAAACTTCTCTGTCATGTCTAACGACAATTTGAATGAAATACATTTTTTCCTCGTCCACGGAACATCATTCGGAATCTCTCTCTCTCTCTCTCTCTTATATCTCTTTTTTTGTTATCGGAGGAAATATGCAAATTCTCAATTGCCAACGGCGTATCAGATCTAAAATTCATTTCGCACGTTATTGCTTCCTCATTTTCTTACTCTCGTTTGTCAGGTTTGCTCGAAGGACGATCCGAGAGATTCATTGATTCTGATTTTTCGTACCGCGTGACTTTTGGAAGCCATTGCTGGAAGAACGAAACCTTCGCATCGAGTAGAGTCTTTCGCGAGTGTCTTTAATTTCGGTTTCGAGGCAAACGAGCGAATCGAAGCGATTAGTTGTTTCTCTTGAAAGCAGCGAGTGAAGTTTTTTTTTTTAACGATTCCTTTTTTCGAATTTTTAATTAATGATCGATCATTTGGTGGGCAAAATTTCTGTCTGTCGAGGCTTCACTCATGAGCGGCATTACCGCGATACTCATTGATCGATTTACCACGGCGAACATTCGGAAAATTCATGCTCCAATTTAATAACTTTTTGCTCTTTGAGTCCGTGGCAAAGCGAAAGTCAAAGTGAACGAGTATGAGGGCGAGATTTTGTGAACCTTTTATGTACGATTTCCACGAGCAGTCACTCTGGCCAGTTTCCATCTTTCCACCTTCCCGGGAGTTTCCGCTGATCTCGGTGGTCAGCTTTTTTGCTTCTTAAAAATGCGTCCTTTGATCTTTGATAGAATACTTTATTTTATTTTCTCGCCACTGCGTCTAGGTTGGCAAAGAAACGCTCACGCAAGTTTTTCCAAATATGTTTCGGTCTACGTTTTATGAGAGTGGAAAAAATATCGTTTGCACGGCGCGAGAATTTCTGGCTATTTTGTCTCGTCGTAAGGTCATGGAAAAAGCTATGCATGGTTTTCCGAGCTTTGGAAGAGTTTGTCTGGGGAACGGTCTGGTTGCAGCAAAGTCTATGACTATAAAAAGTCTATGCATGTTTGGATATTTTCGCGGAAGCTTTTTTCGGGATTTGGGATATTCATGGGAGGATTGCTATTGGTTTTCGTCGGACCCATTTTCCCTCTTTCGGCTCAAAAAGCACGGTAAATACGGAGATATATATTCAAATCTATATGTTTGACTGTTGCTAGAATTCAATATTGATACGCGACTGTTCTGCGAACTGGTGACCGCCACTCTCCTGTATGCATGAAAAATCGGACTCAGTCTGGGTTTCGTGCATATAAGTGAATATTTTCCATTCTGTATTTTTTTTTTGCGAAGCGGTTGTTATATAGCGGCGTGGAAATTTTCACAACGGAGCTTTATGCCTGCGGACTAAAGTAATGAAAAAAAAAGCATTACATTTTCTTCTATTGACCATGCTGAAAGTTTTGGCAGCGTTTTCGCTTCATCGTGCAGTCTGCGGAATAAAGGGCGTTGTTTTTTGTACCACAATGTACACCTGCACAGTTTCAATTCCCGAAATCGAATACTCATGCAGCGTTCGGTTAATGCAGGCTTCATGCTCCGGGCTTTTTCGTTATGACCCTCGGTGTGGATCGACTTTGTTTCATCAACTCGAGCCTGTGTTTTTGTACAAAGTTTCAAAAACAATTTTTCATCAGTAACGTTATACTTAAATATTTCGTTTGTTCATTTTTTATGGTATGGATACTTTCGTTACGGAATTTCAACGGAAATACTTCTCCGTCGATCTGCTTTGAGTTTTTGTTTTTTTTTTTATTTTTTTTACGGTCATTATCAGAATTATTATTCAGACGAAAATAAAGATGTTGGAAATATCGGCCGAGGGTGAAAAAGCTAGATCGTACATTGTGAGAGTCTATTAAAATTCCGGTATTCCAATTACTCTCGTTACTCTTGGACATTCGACGAGATTCGAGCTTGTGCTTGAATTATCTAGCTCTAGAACACGTCAGAGGCTTCTGTACGTGATTTATTGCGTCGTTACTGTGAACTCTCGGGTGTTACAGTACTGTAGATTCGCGTGCCGCTCGCAGTTAACGCTGATATTATCGCCCTACGTAATGTTTCTCTCTTTCGTCTCAAAATACCTCTCCAAGTGTGCGCCTAACGGGTTTTCATCTTTGAATGTATCAGGCATTCCGTTCGTCGCAGTACAGCTTTCGATACGTGTGCTTAATACGCCAATGATATAGAGTAAAGAAACGACAACGTGCAGTCAACATCAATAAGATGCAGTTCTCACTCCGTTGCTGCTTAGAAAGTATAAGCTTGGATGTCAAAGAGACATTCATACGGAGATGATTGAACTCTTCTTATGCGCTGAATTTCACGAATACGAGTCAACGTTATTAGAGCATCCTACCGCACAGTGGAACGGGCATGGAAATTGGGGATTTTCGTCGTTTTTCAAGTCAAGTTCCAAGAAACTTTTCTTTATATGGAACGTCACAGCGGGCCGATTAAGGAGGCTGGCTACATACGAAAATATGATAAGAATTAAATCAAATTTGGTGAAAATATTCTTTGGCATCAAATACGATAACACAATTTTTTTTCCATTTTTCGTTTACAGAGTTGTCAAATAATTTCAGTTTAGAATATGCAAAAGATATACCAGATCTGAATTCCGTGTTCGTGGCATGCAGACTCTAGGGTTCGATTACTCGAAAACCATGTTGATGAAATTTTTTTTTCAATTTGTATATTCATGTTTAATACTGAAGAGTCGTACTAGATTTCTCTGGATTCGCTGGACGGATTCTGTTCCACTAAAGCTCATTCAAAAGATAAAAAATCATAGAAAATTCAATTCTAATACGAAAATTTTCTGTCGCCCCGTTTTCCCGTAGAAACGATTCAAAGTTTCTGTGACGTCATAAAACGCCTATTTTACTGTATATAATAGTGCGGTGGGCTCGCGCTGCGCTTTTGAAGGCGCTTACGCCTGTTGACGCGTGTTGACAAAACTGTTTTCGAGGGTAAATATTTAGCTAATGGAATGGTCCATGCAGTAAAAATTGTACGAACACATGCGTGCCGAGTAACTTACACAATATTAGTTTCAACTATTTAAACTTCCTGTAAAACATCGCGAGAACTATTGAGGCAAAAATTCCCTCTGATGACGTTTGCAATAAATGCAACTGTGCATGGTTGCGGTTAGAATTTTTTTCACGAGTGCTAGAAGCATGCGCAGAATGAAACATGGTGAGCCATGGAGAAAAAGTATTCTATATATTGATTAAGCACGAAAGAGACGGACCGTTTTCCAAATAAACGCTGTCCTTCATTTTAATAATAATTCTACGTCTGTAATAGAACCCACTGAACAAATTCGGACGTTCAATTAAATTGATTCGAATGATCGAAAAAGACAAAAAACTGGAAAAATGTTATTTCATAAGATTTTGAACATGTTGAAATCTTTAGATCGATTCTAAGGCCTTTGCCCCTTGTAACCGTCTGGGTTGTACTTGATAACACTATCGGCTAATCATTGACGTAGGAAGTATGAAGTACGTTAATGATTAGCAGGTAGAGAGAAGGCTGCACGAAGAAGTAATCGTTGGCTTTTATTTTGTCAATGGAAAAGTTGATATTTGTTCATCATTTCGAGCGGTGTATGTGTAAAACGTCTGGCGAGTGTATTTTAGATTTAGATACAGTGGACAGAGTGCAAGAGCAGACGTGTGCGATTCTTGGGGGAGGAACCACTGTAGCTCGTGCGTTAGCCATAGACGAAGAGCGAGAGAGCGCGAGAGAGAGAGAGAGCTTGGCTGCAACGGGCTGTATACTCACAGACTATACCACCCCAAGCACCGAACGTCAGTACGAGTTCATATAGTGGTTGTGTGTGAGTGTGCGTGTGTACAACAGAAATTGAGGAAAAGTATGAGTACGCAGGAGGTTAAAATGAAGAGTGAGGGAGGAGAGAGAAAGAGGGAGAGTTGTTTCATTTCTGTTCGTGTCTGTAACACGAAGCTCGTGCGATAGAGTCATATAGTTTTTTAGAAGATAACGCTGGTTTGATAGCGAGCATAACACGAGGCTCTCATATGGGATCAAGCTCATTCTCTCTCTCTCTCTCTCTCTCGCTCTCTGTCTCCCTTTGTTGCTTGCTCTCGAGTGAAATAGACGCCTCGTTTTGGCGCTAGAGGGCGAGAGGAAAAGCTTTAATATCTGGAGTATAGCGAACCCTCCTACAGCTCATATTCTTTCTCTTTTGCTCCACTTGCTTCGGTTCGTTCATACCATTTCAAGCATATTCCCCAAGCCATACAAACATCCATGCAGTTTGTACACAACTTAAGGTCGGCGATACACATGTATATGTCTATAGAATGTTGCATGAATGTTTGGAGCCAAGCTACACATCATTATTAGTAGCCATATTGGGATAATCGTTTTCCATGTCATTACTACCTACAAAGCGAGACAAAGAGCTTTAACTATGCCACGTCACGAAAGCATCCCCTATACCATCTTCCACAGGCTTTTTCGACGTGGGACTCCTGCACGAGATCTGCGTGTTTTAGTCACGATTTCAAACAGCACGTTTCCGGGCATCTTTTCAATAAAATATGCGTTCACCATTAGAGAAACGAATTTCTCATCTCTCTCTCTCTCTCTCTCCATTTTTTTCTTTCCTTGGCTTTGCCAACCGTTCTTCCTGCTCCTTGCACTTTTCTCATTAGCGAGAAGTTCCTTATTTTAATACTTTCTTATAGCTAGAGATTCAGCAGAATAAAATCCAGGCATGCGGATATATACCCAACTATCTCTACCTTTTCTTCGACGTACCTTTCCATCCGTCGCCTTTCAACTTCCCCCGAGAATATAGTGGAACGATGACTCATCCACATCAAAATACTATTTGCATAAACCGATAAGAAGTCGATACATTCATGTCCAAACGTTTTACTAGCGTGTCATGCAGACTTACCGCTCAAAGTTCTTCCGAACTCGACGGAAAATAATGTGGAAAAATATCTCGAGGATTATAATATCGTAGAGATATTCATTTCACTTTTGAATATCATCCTTTCACGATTTTTTTCCAACCACCGTAATGACATGTTTTAATTGAACGATCGATTATTCGTGCGTAACACGATTTAATATTTTTCTCATTACATATTATGATCAACAGCTTGATCAATTTTTAACATGAAATTTTCAACTTTGCGGTGACTCGCCCAAATTTTTATTGCTCCGACAATGCGCTGGATTTTATTTGTAATAATTTTCGTTCAACCTCGAAAATATAACTTTTCATGTATGGAGCAGACCAATCAGTTATTCATGACCGAGAATAACGCGTGAATTATAAACCGAATAAACTGTTTTTTCTTTACTATGATTTATTAGATGATAAACTTTTATTAAACCAGAAAATTCGATACTCACATATTTTGGAAAAACTCAGGGTAGTAATGAAATATCAAATGGCACAGGGATGATTGAGGGTTGGAAAATTTCCAGCTCATTTAATCTCGCATTGTCCTCCGGCGATTCCTGAGGTTCCATTTTTTTTGGCCCTGTCTCTTTTTCCCCTATTTCCAAATAGTTTATCGGTTGGAGGATCGATCAGTAAATTGGTTCATTGCTGTTTTATTGTGCGGGGTTGCCAACTACGCTATGTAGTTGCTCGTTCATCATCGCATCAACGGAAATTCTGTTTTTTTTTCTTTTTTTTTTCGGGTCGATCGTTCGTGGGAAAAAAATCGGCGGTGACGGTGACTCAAGGTTTCTCAGGCTCTTGGAAAAATAAGACGAGCATGCTAGCGAAAGACAGATAGAGGTGTTGCAAAAAATTAGGAACGAAAAATCGTTCTCGCCTGAGCGTTGCATGGGAGAGAAAAAAGCTACGTCGCCTGTGATGCGACAGGACACCCACGAGACGGCTGATAAATTCTTCCGGCAATTTACGAGGACGTTCGTGCGATCAAACTGATTTTGACCAGTCCCTCTCCGCTCTTTACAGCGTCTTTCTTTTCCTCTTTCTCTCTTCCAACTCCTTGGCCATCCTAAATTCGATCCACGCCGATTTCAATTCTATTCTTTCATAAAATACGCTTGACAAGACGATTCACGATTTTATTCCTCTCGGCAATGAAAATCAGACACCATTCAACCACATCAATCGATAATTACCTGTCATGGGCTAAAACGTGTGAACAGTCGTTCATTTTTCGGAAAAAATGGAGGATCGATAATTAACTGATACACCCTCCAAGGGTAACGAGAACTTTCCTCCGAATTCCCAACTCAACACGATTCCAAGTCCATTACTTAATCACATCCTCCATATTACTGAACGCGTATCGAAGTTTGTGTGATGTATCATGAAATTCAGTTGTCGATACCATCACAGTCAAACGAAATGTGTGCAATTAACAAGGAGAATTCGGATGGCAATATCAAAGCGAGCAGGGATTGGAGCACTGCGATCCTTTACCAGGAATTTGTGGTCTACCATGTGGGCTCATACGCTTGATGGTACCTTTGAAATATTCATGTACTAATTTAGAATGAGAACGATAAAGGGAGAGCAGCAAGAATGCACGTGAGATATCCCAGGAGCTGTTAACCGTGGTTATAGCGTGCTGCCTGCACCCACAACTCCCAAAGCCATAGAAACGTGATTTCAGTTGCCATTTAGCCAGCACTAAGACTAATATGTATTTCGCATCAAGCGCCATGCAAATAATGCGTCATTACAGCTCTTGGTCGCCACTATGCCAACAGACCAGGGAGCACTGGAGAGAGGGAAGCATTCGATAATTTCTCCATATGCAATATTACACATCCATACACACGGTTGAACGGGATATAATGAGACCCTGAGCATCATACAGTTTACCTCAAAAACGTTGAGTCTTACAAGGTTCATTCGCCTGCAAAGGTGTTTGGCCTGGAGGTCAAACATCAAATAATCCTTTCAGATATTCTGCACTTTTTGATCTTGATCATTTTTTTTCACCAAGTTAACTTTTCCATGAGACGGTACGGATTTGGACTCTACCGCTGCATATGTCGTAATTCTGCCCTTTTCGGATTATGACAGGTTTTATTTTTGCGAAAAAATTCAAAAGTTCGGACACCAAAATTGCTATTTTGGTTGAAAAAAGTTTCAAAACCGAAAATACTTTTTGCAATAATGGAATTTTTTAAAATTCAATATTCTTCGTTGTTGTTAGTGAAAATTGTCAAGTGTACGTGTTACCCGAGGAACTATACTTATGAGGAACATGTATTTTCACTCAATTCATTGAATCACTGACTGACTTTGTCTAATGTTGATGCCTTTGTGCAACAATATACTGTAAATTAAGCGATAGTCCAAGGGAGTTTGTCTAACTTTGAGTACATGTGAACCCAGAGAGATTTGTTGGGAGGGATAAGTTTACCGAAGAGAAGAAGAAGAAATTCCCAAGAGCTACGTTTCTCTCGTGAAACTACGTTTTTCCTGCACATATAGACGTCCATGCTTCTGTGTGTACATGTTAGCACTGAAAGTTTTCATGCGATGGTATAGCAGCAGCACGCGAGGCCACAGGTCTCCAGGAAACCTCGAGGAACTTCAATATCGGAAATGTTGCTACGTGACCGCACGACTTTCTCGAAGATAGCTCTTGCTATGTTCCTGCGGGTTAATTACGCCCTCGTATGTCCAGCTCCCTCGCTACTTCGACCTTTTTCTTAATTGTTATCGAAAGAATGAGCGATGGTTTTAATGGATTTATCAATTTTTATCAAGCCGAGAACCAATGGATCGTATTTGCGATTGAAATTATTTTTTCAATAAGAATTACTATTTCCTTCGATTCTTTCGCGTTTTATTCCTATAAGGATATTCTTGATTAATTAATAACCGCCATGTTTTATTGACGATAAACATTTCGTTTGACGAGAATAACGTTGTAATGAAATATTATTTCTCAAACGGGTTTATCCCCACGAAAAAACCTGAATCAATCGAGACGATTCGAAAGCAAATATTGAAAAGGGAAAATACGATTTTGCAGGATTCGATGCATTGACCCAAACGTAAAATGGCTCATATCGGATGTCGAGTAGGAGCGAAAACATTTTTTTCTTCGTTCAACAGTCGCGGGTTGGGCAACTCGAGTACGTTTGCAATTTAAATATTATTTCAAACGGTGAATTTTATGTTTTTTGTGACTCTTTGCTCATATAATCTTGTCAAGCACTTTGAAAATCGCATCGATAGAAAGGATAAAAATACATCGCTGATGAAAATAAAACGATTCTCACTTTTGACGTTCGCGTGTCGTTTAACAAAAATCATTGGGTTGGACGTGCTCATTGACTTATAAATAGCGGTTGGGTTTTCGTGACTTTCACGAGTCTTCGAATCTGTTTAAATTTTGTTATCAACGAGGAGGCTCGAGTGTACAATAGAACATGTTTCCAGGCAGATTACGTTGAGAATGCGAAAGGCATACAAATCAGGAGGAAAAAGAGAGCGAGAAAGAGAGGGAAAAAGAGATCGTGGCTGGGTATGCATTTTCGAGAGCTTGCGGAGAGAAACGAAGACGTGCTCTCGTGCGGAAGAGACACCAAGCCAAGAGCACAGAAGCAGAGGGGCTTGCAAGAGTGTAGGTCGAGCGATTAAGGTCGACGAGAGAGCCAGAGAGTCGAGTTAAGCCGCAAAGTTCTACTCCAGCCAAATCGTTTGATCGAAAGTCGATTTCGCTGATAGCTCTCACTATCATGATACGATTTATACGCATATACATATATGCAAGTACCGAATACATGAACTATATACTTGGAGCTTCCGAGAGCTCGTGACATTTTCTCAAGGATAAATAGGTAAATCTATATTTTTGCCTAAACGATCATCAGCTTTACTTCGAATATCTGCATACGTATTACCAGAATGCATTGACTATTTTTTTGTATTCTCTGCAAAGGAGTGTATAAAATTCGTTCAGACATTTTTTTTTTTTTTTTTTTTTTATACGTCAAAAACATTCAATCGGATTATGGAAATCGATTATATAACAACGTGTATATGTTTGAGGCCGAAGCGTAGATCGTTTCATGCGCATCGAAATAATAATCTTGTACTTTTAAAGATTTTTTTTTATTAATATGATGGTGCTCGATAAATGTTTTTAAAGTTAATCCTCATGGCAGGAATGCTTTGGGGATGCAAATAAAATATGAAATGTTTAAAATGCATAGGGCTAGCTCAAATTATCATTATTCGTTTTAATTCGTATGCATTTGCAAATGTTGTCAACTGAATTATTGAAATCTGTAATACAATTATTTTGTAGAAGGTAATGACACATTTTAGTTTGGGATCTGTCATACGGTAAATTTATTCGTATAACATTTATGTTTTGTTCGATATTGCACATGGCAAGTATAAATTATGTCAGGACGTTCAATATTCATACGCGAATTGTATTTTGAACGTGTGTCGTATGTCAAACAGTTATTTCAACACGTCCTCGTCGACGTGTCTCTGGATCGTTGCAGTTTCACGATTCAGGCTTTTCTCCAGTTCGTGTGGATTTCACATATGCAGAGGAAATTTGCTAGTTCATATGAAATTTTATTTTTTGCATTTCGTTCATTTTCTAACGATCAATACGCCCGCGAATCCGTGATAATCGAAAAATTCATGTTCGTTGTTCCCGGTGATCGGTCAATCGACAAAAATGTTGGCAGCAATCCTGTTCCGATAAAGAAAACATTTTTTTTTTTACGTCCATCTCTAAACGCTTTTGAATAAATTTCCATTGTTGAAAAAAGGGAATAAATTTCAGGATTCGATGTGCATGGTTTTGCATTTTTCGTTAAAAGAAACTCGCACGCGGTTGCAGAAATTTATTAATAAAACAAATGTTCAGATCAAAAAAAGCAAAGGAATTTTCACACAATCTTTCCGATCAGCGAGAGTAGAAAAAGGACTGAAAATCAGAGGAAATGCGGTTGGCAGAATCGAAAGAGGAGGAGGTCTATCGCTGGAATGATAAAAGGAAATAAGGGTCGTTGTGCACATAGAAAAAGAATAAGGGTAGAAGGTCCATTAAAAAAAAAAGGCAATTGGGTCCAATAATTGGGATCCTAAACAATGGAGTACGATCGGTCAACCATGCTGCACGTATTGGCCGATTAAAGAGAGAAAAGAGAAGGCCGGAAATGAGTGGGAGAGAAAAAGAGTGAAAGAGAGAGGGAGAGAGAGAGAGAGAGGAAAAAAGATAGACGAGAAGCTTTTTTTTCGCATCGTTTCACTTTGTTCCATTCCCAGTGCTTTTTCCCATCTCCTATCCTGTTAGCGACACATCTCCGCCTGTATATATCGCATATATACGCAAACAAACGAGATGTGCGTTCATGTGAATCTATTCACATAGAACAAGGCCATTCGATCTTTTGGTGAAAAAAAAACAAAAAAATTATTGGATATCGAGTTCCCATCGATATGTACACTTGCGAAATATATGGCTACTAAGCATGGATATATCATGATTGCCGGGCTATTTTTATTCCCCCAATCGGAGTATTTTCCATTCGGAAACTTGCTTATATCTTCGCTGCTTTATGTGTGACGTATTAAATTCCAAATAGATTTCATTTTCCCTCGACGATAACTTCTGTGAGGATCCTACGTCATGAAGCAAAGCATTTCAAACATATTTCGTAAACGAATTCCTCTCTGCGAATTCGAATCTGCGTTCAAACTCGTTGGCCTCTTTTTAATTACAGCTTCATTACTAATTATGGTGGAAGCAAAAATATCCGTAGGAAAGATATTTCGAGTGTGATTCAGATCTAATTTAGAGGGAATTCACTCGTTAAAGGCATTTATTCTCGCAATAAAGGGATGCAGTTTGCCACAGTGAAAAGAGCTTTACATGGTGAATAGACAAATGTATATCTATACTTGTGAAAGAGAACTCGCGAAAAGTTTGTAACGTGGGTGGCTAGTTTAGGATGAAATGTTGGCCGCAAAGTACTTTGCTTGTATTATAACTATACCGCGAGACAGTTTGCTCAGTTTCGTTCATACCATATACGCGGAACAACATGCAACCATGCTCCACGAGCATCTCCATAGCTTTTGCCATCTCTCGTCTGAGCTATGCAGCCTCCGAACCTCGTTACCGGTTTCCTCGTCTCGGATTACTTCCTTTGAGCTATGTCTCTCTCTCCCTTCCTCTCTCTCTCTCTCTCTCTCTCTCTCTCTCTCTCTCTCTCTCTCTCCCTCTCTCTCGAACTTTCGAAAGCCCACGCTGCATGGTTCTCGACTAGGGCTAATTTCGTTGGTAGGCACGTGATTAGAAGCGTGATTAGCGTAACAGCACATACTCCAAACAGAATGTCTACCACGTAGACATGCGGAATAAAGCATTGCGAGCGTGCCACAACAAGCCGCAAAATGTCCACGCGGCCTTATACAACCGTTATTGCTCGTTCGACATTGATATTTTGCCTAAAATATCAAAATAGCTTGAAAGTATTCCCAGTACGTCAAACATTAGAACTACAAATCGCAGGCTGATAAAACATTATTCCTCATTGCCAGGCCCCCACTCACTTTTTTCTACAATATTATTCGACATATATATCCAAATTATAAATAAAAACAGGACGACGGACAAATGGAATGGAAATAAAAGTAATTGAGAAAAGATTGCGGGCGGTGATGATAATTTGGGGTTTGGAGTTTGGTTTTATGGTGGATTAATATGTCACTAAAGTTTCAGCATTTTTCGAGCTGTTCGTAAGCCGTGGAGTGTTTTAATTGATCACACATTTGGTTAGGCACGATTGTCTCTAACAAGAGGCTTTGCGATGGAATCAGCCACGAGAGTCGTGTGTTTGATGAGGCATCGTATCAAAAGGTTAGTACCGGTCGGAGAAGGTGTAAACCCGATCCATCGATGCTTTTCGGCTTGACGATGCATATTTGCATGTAGCGAGAGGCCCTCGAGAATTCATGGTTGTAAACCACAAATTATGGGGACATCATCAGCCTGAATACGTGTGTTCTCCTTCCTAAGAGCTCTAGTAGAAACGACGCACGTGCATAAGCCCCATTGTATTTGCCCATGCGAATCCTGAACGCGTGCATCGATGAAACGGACCACACGTCATTCATACAAGAGTCCTTTCAATTGGAACGCGCCTCGAATATATGCTTCAATATTTTTTCCTACCAGATTGCGGGCACCGACCAAGAGAGACTCTGCGTGAGAATTTTTCAAAAACTGGTCAGGAACGTGTCAGAAGTTAAAAGTTTGTGTTTTATCCTCGTCACAGTTTTACGACAAAAGTTCATTGTTTCAATAATTTTATCCACAATCAGTGAATTTGTATGTCACACAAATTTCTTTTACCTCTTGTATTTTTAACATTGCCCAAAACGCTGACGCAATTATTGCAGAATTCGTTATTTTGAGGCCTGGTAAAATGTTGGAAGTGAAAAAGGGCGCCTGGTGGATAGGACATAAACATTCGCACCAAAAAGGAACGTAAATAATAAGCGCTTTTGTAATATTCAGTGGACGCTGACACTGTAGCGACGTTAATATTGAACGGCAGGGTCTAATTTACGCGCGTAATTAATTGAATTGAATATAATAAGGCCATGTAATTTGCGACACGGCGGTAAATATGCAGTTATTATCAGAATTGCAATTAATAGCAACGAATAAAGTAACAAGTGCGTCCTTTATGAGGTAGTCATCAAAAGAGAATATGAAAATTAAATAACGGAGGCATTTTGTTGAAAAATTAATATTCAGAAATTCGATGACACAATACGCGGAGGAGTTTTGTTTTTTTAATATCTGGAAAAACCCAATGCCTGGATACTCGTGTATCCATTCACTAAATTTTGTCGCCCGTGTGATATTCACATGGACGAGACTTTGTTGATCTTCCTTTGACGAAAAAAATCATTTGCTTTAGTACAAATTCGGTGGGTGCAAGAATAATCAAACGTGTGGATCACAATTTTTCGGTTTCTGATCACAAATTTCACGGCGCACTGTTAATTAATTGGGCCTTTGATTTTTAGTCATTACTTTGCGTTATTATATTCGAAAAGTATTTGAACTGGGACTTTCCTCCATTTTTATTTTTCGATTTAGCGGTCGAACGGTCAGGCAATGATCGTTCAATAATTCGCGTTAATGGAATTGACACGCGAGAGTGTCGTTTTATCGATAAAGCCAGAGCCAAGTTCCAAGGTGCGTTATTTTCTCAATGCTAGAAACTGCTCGCCCGCACACATGTATAACAACCGCATATATTATACAGTACATCATTTTGCGATACACGTATATATGGAAAGGGCATCACGTTCGATATGCAATACGAGCACGGAGAAAGTGCGAGAGCCGAGAAACCGTAGGGATATCGAATTTGGCGCGTGAGGGCGAAGCAACCGAAGTTGCACGTATTTATGTATATACATGTATTGAATGGATGCATAGAGCGATTTACAAGCGTGGGAGTGACTTGAATTGACAGTGATTGGGCGTGCAAGAAACATCCGGTGGCGTTTCGAGGTTCAACCTTTCTCTCACCCTATCTCTTTCTTTCTCTCCGCAAGAGTCTGTGTATGTATGTATATAAATTTGTATACAAATATACGATGCAACTATCATTGATTCTTGTGGATGTGACCGCAACATCGAAGCTCGGGTGAGGCGCCGAGGGGTGAAAAAAGAGGAAGAGCGCTTTCGAAAATTGCGTGTCTCGGTCATAGAAAAGTTTACAGAAAACTTAAAATCCATTGGATCCAATAAAAGGGAAATGAAAAACCTCCTGTGTTATTTTTTGTTCCATTCCATTGAGTCGAGAATTTCATCACGCTTCGAAGATTAAGATAATTATCCAGCCGTCGGTGATTGATAATGATTAACGTAATTAAGACCGAGTCTCACAGGTGCTGGATCTTGCAATCAGCTTGTGTATGTTCGTAGTATACCGTAGAATAGAGGGGGCAGCGTTATTTGCGGAGAAGTTGAAACGAGTGTTCATCGGCAAAACTAAACATCGAATTCATCCCTCTCGGAACTTGATACGATGAAACCTTAATCTTCTATGAATATTTTCGAAGTAATCGACGGACGCAAAAAAATAAGGGAATCTTTTTCCTAAAACGAGGACAACTCAGTTCTGCCGAAAATTTGGACAAACAAGAAAAAGTAATAGTCTTGAAATGAATCAATGAGTTTAGTCAGTCAAGTTTTCTCATTGCCGCAAGGATGCTGGGATCTCATAAGACGTACGACGAAGTACTATAATAGAATAGTTTATTTGCAGTAGTTTTGTATGTATGTTTGTACCTATATACACATATAATGTGTAGGTGTGCATTCGAATTTGAATATACTCAAGAGTCTCGCATGAATTCGGTGCTCAAAGATACCCATCTCTCGTTTTGGTTCATTCATCTATATATATATATATATATATATATGCATGCAGCCATATATACAGTCATATCTGTCTCGCAGTGCAAAGCTTCAGGGAAACGTAACTTTGTATTCACGAAGCCCCTTCCCTCCGGCCGCGATATATAGAGAAACCGGAGAAGAGAGAGAAAGAGAGAACGAGAGCGACAAGCAGATATATACGAGGGATACAAATATATGTCGAAGGTAGTGTCGTCGCAAGGAACAGTTTCCAAGCGAACAAGCTAGAGACGCGGGCTCTCGGCTAACTCGTTACCCTAAGTGACCCGCTTCCCTCGATTCGCTAGTTTATTAACTAAAAGTTTGCTGTTGCACTCCCCTCTTCCACCTTTCCTTCCTTTTCTCATAAGAGCAGCCGAGAACATTTCGACGGACCATGAAAACGATCCTACACCATTTCTCGTCGGAATGTCCACGAGACACCGAATTCGTTCGTGTACATTCATATTTATAATATAAACACAATTTCGACCGAATTAGTATATGACTGGCTGTATTTACTCATCGCCAAACTACCATCCGATTATGAATAAGCCATTTTTTATCCTCCAGATTAATTTACATAGACCAACGTATATATAACGACGTCACGAAGAAAGAGCAGTCAGTTTATTATATGCCAAATATCGTGATGAATGTTGATCCTCTACTCGTCGATTGAAATCAACGAGTTCTAGATCTGAACATTATTTGGGGTCTGGGAGACCCATATACGATTTTTCCTCAATATATAGAATTTTTTTTCTCATTTATTCGACACCGATAATCGCGTTTTTATTATAATTTTTATGAATATTCTTGTTTCGTGTGTCTCACTCAACGACGGACGAAAATTTGTCAGGTTTCTTATCGCAGTTTCATCTTGAGATTTAATTCACATTTATGCCCGAGAAAATGTAGATACCGAGGGTCACGACGAACGTTCTCACGCTAGTGAAAAAATGGATGGAGTTGAAAAAAAAACGTTAATTTATCGATGAATTCATATTTATTCGGGACAGTTTTTAGATTTGTTTTGCCTGCATTTTTCGTTGTGCTGACTAAGCCACCAAACGAGTTTATTGATGATAAACGAACGATCATAATCACGATTTACGAATGAAATTTGGGGCTGGTTTGATCGATGGGAGTGTAACGTGAGTTTTTTTCCCTCCAGTGCCACGCATAACTCGTTCCCGGATAGATGGGATTTGTGTGGAAGAACCGTGTAAATTGGCGAATGCTAATATATATATATATATATATATATATATACGTGCTGAACTTTTACTCTGCACGTTATGTGTTTTCCTCCCCCGTGTTGTTTTTTATTATCCGTACTTTTTTTGTCAATGCTATCCAGCAGGTTGACAAGATCGACGAAAAATGATCTGCGAGGGTATTTTTACACTGGAACGATGCGTTACTCCAGCTTACATTTCGTCTCTGACATGTTTTCCTCATTCAAACACATTTTTCCATCCCTTTATTTATGTATTTTGTTTTGTTTTTTTTTTTCAATTTCTCTTCGAAATAACGTCAAATTTTTCCACACATTCGCACAATTTTTTCGATTTATTCGCGCAGAGCGTGCAACGTTCTCACTGATAATTTATTTACATCGAACGGTCGATACCTTTTAGGGGAAAATCTCTCGCTAAGCGAAATAGCCCCTTGTCATATTTAATGTGTTGATTTTATGATGAAAGTCATAATTTACCTGGATAATGGACTGCTGGTGATGTAATGAGTGTAATAGAATATACTGGCAACAGAGACGAGCAGAAGTGCAGCGACGCATCTTTTGACCGTGGCCTGTTTGACGACGCAGCGAGGTCCTACCGATCCAAGAAGAGGCAGGCTGGCCTCACTACTGGAGACTTTCATTTCGAGTTATGTTTTTTTTTATCTCTTGTTTCACGCGATGGGAATCGATTTCAGCAGCATAAACAACGTTCAATCTATTCGAGCCTGTTGCAACGTTGCGCTTTTTCCTTCGTTTGTCTATCCGAAAAGGTCGTGATCCTTCGAAGCGTTGCAATTGTATACGTTTATAGGCGAAAGAATATTCGTTTCTTCTTTTTCTATTTTTCCCCTACGACATAAACCAAAATTGGGGGCCGGAAGTCCTTTTTTTATGCCTCTCGATAAGTTCAACGAACTTATCGTTGTCCTCACCGAGCTCTTCTTTTTCGCTATCACCCTTGACAAGCTCGACACTCCACAACATAGATTCCAACCACAGATTGTCCCATTTCGCCAAATGGACCAAATTTTCCATCAAAAGTTTGCTAATTTTAGAGGCCACCGAATAATGAGATTTTTATTTCCAAAAAAAATTCATTAAATCACGATTCAACTATTTTTCATTATTTATTCAACACTCGAACACGATTCAACCTCTTTTCCACTGAATTGAACCGTTTGTATTTACAAGAATCTCTTCAACGTTTATTTTCGAATTATCAAATTAACTTTCCAACTATTATTGCGATAAATATGTTTTTTTTTTTAGTTTTATCCGTTTTACATCCTACGGAGAGTCCAAAAAGTCATTTACAATGATTCATTTGAATTTTCGGTCGTCGGAATTAAAGTAACGACTACTCATCCGGGCGATGCTCGATCTTCTTCCACTCGTTCTCTCCTCGCGTAATCCATCGTTCTGCAGCGTTCGATACAACGTTTTTGCACAGTTCATCACGATTATCTGAGGCGCGAATAATTGTTAATTACATGACGTAGCTATGCAAACGAGGGATTCCCGATTACATTTTTATTTCACCCTTTTTCGTCCACGAATTTCCAGCTTTTTCACTTGGATACGATATATTTTTTACAAAGAAAAAAGTATAGAAAAAGTTTCGATATCGGCAATTTTTTAACGAAAGGAACGTGTTTTTTAAACGAAAGAATATTATTTTCGGTTGCGTATTTGGACAAATTATTCGCCACGTTTTCGAGCTTCAGTTTCGAAAGTTTCGATTTCACTTCCTCTCGACATGCCAACTTGGAGGTTGCGTACATATAGTAAATAAAAAATCAATTTTCAGTGGGACGAGCTGGGTGCCTCGTGACCACTTCCGCTTCTCGATGGTTCTCGGCAGTTCGTTTCTCTCCGAGCCCATTCGTTATACGCTGAAGCACCACGAATAGAGGAGATGCACAATCCTTCTCTGGATTCCAACCCTTCAACCCTCTCCTTCCACTCTAGATAGCTTCCGCTTCGCACAGAGAGACCGACTCTCACGGCCGATCGTAAATTTTTTAACGTTGCGTAATTCTCTCTTGTGTTTCCGTCTTTCCCTCTCTCTCTCTCTCTCTCTCTCTCTGTCTCTCTCGCTTACTCGAGCTCTTATTTATTCTGGAAAATCCCACTGCGTGAAATGCTCTCATTCACTTTTCATTCCAGCCCTTTTCTCTCTCTGCCAATTAGGCTTGATGCAAATCCAGCGCCGTTCAAGGATCGAGTAATCGTTTCACCGAGTCACACCATTCTTTCGTCAACGTATCCGCATCGATATGTCTCTTAGTATTGCCTCAGACGAATTGACTGTAACAGAAAACGGAGAAAAAACCTTTAATTACGATTAAAATATGGGTAAAATGATTCACATGCTCATAAAGCCATTGTCACATATTTGAGGAAAATAATTCGTCCTTTTTGGGTCAGTCTCGTCTCCCTGTCGTAATTTAGACATTTGGATTGGGTCTTCAAACGGCAACGTAATAAAACGTCAAAGTATCTTGTGAAATTGCTTTTTCCCTTTCCGCCTCTTTTTTTATTGCAGCATGGACCATGGTCAGGGTCTTCATTTGATTTTTATTGAAAACTCACGTCGTGTCCATTTGTTTAACGATCTTCTTGTGCTGTTTTCGTTTTTTGTTAGTTCTCCAAATTGAAACGTTTAGGTTGGGCAAAAAAAATGGCGTAGTAATCGGATTAGGGATTCGTGTACAAATTGATCGGTAAACGAGAAGGTGATGAAGAGGAAGGACGTCAAGGAAGCACGTAAAAAACCGGCTTTCTTCGTTGTCCATGGGGTGGGATCGGAAAGCGTTGCTGAAAGAGCGCTCGCGTTTTTTTGTTTCGTAGTTCAGTCATATTTTTTAGTCGGAGGTTTTTCACTGAGTACCGTTTAAAGAATGAGCCGAGCAATAACGAAACTCGGCTCGACGGTTTGTCCGCTCTACAGCGACTCGAGCTAGGGGAAAAAAAAAAACAAAAGGGTGGAGAGTGGTCAGGAGTGCAAGGGCGAAAGAGCGAGCTGGTCCAAAAGGCAGGCCAAGAAACAGAGAGAACAAAGATGCAATGGAAAGAGGAAGCCGCAACGCCTGCCGCAATTAATCGACCGTATTCTCAAGCATCCCTGTTGTTTTAGCGAAGTAATTTTTTCTCCTTCTCAACCCCTGGACATTGGACCAACAAGAAGTCCATTAATCAAGGCTTCTCCTCTACCCCCGGGGTGAGCTTGACGCTGCAACAACTTATCCGCATCTGTACTTCCCGATCTCTTTCTCCCTCTCTCTTTCTTCTTTCTCCTCGGAACCGCGTCCCATTCTCGCTTTTCCGCTCTATTCCTTATTCCTCTCTTTTCCGCGTATAGAAATGCTCGGTTCTTGCTAAAAAAATTTCCATCTACGGTTCAAAACCATTTTCAAGTAAGCTTTTTATCGCTCGATCGCTCTGTAACAGACTTGCCATCTCCTCCTCAAGAATATAATGCTTACTTTTATTTCGAGTACATATTTCCATTCCCATAAGATCCGTAGCGGCAAGGAAAACTCACGGAATAAAAGCACAGAAGTGACAAGGCGAATTTATTATAAAGTACAGTCGAAAAACGTTGCGAATATTATTTTTATTTACGTGCGGCGACAAAAGGGAATCGGTATACTGAATCAATGTTTTGTCCTGAAAGTTGCAAACTCGCGCACGTACTTTTGGTAATTTGAAATAATGCAAGCGCGAAGAGTGCCTTAACCATTAAGAAAATTGAATTGCGATGACGTTTTATTCGAGTGGCGCATAGTTTCATGGCGAATCTTGTTCGAATCGATTAAATTGGAGGAGCTGGAGCCGGGCGTTCATGGGAGAACGACACAAGCCGAAACAAAGAAGATTTTTATGCCAGTTTATCAGCGGCTTCTCAGTCTCGGGAGATGCTTAGAAGAAGTAAGCTGGTGGTTTTATTTTACAAACAGAAAGTTATATACGAAGCGCGCGGCGAAGCGGTGCAACTACGCTGGAAATCTGTGAGTCTTTCTTTTCTTTTGTTTTCGTTGTTCCTCCAGTTTTCTCGTTTCCGGAGCTGACCTGACATTTTTCATCGCCAGCGCATATTGATATATCCATAGTCGCGCGTGCCCTCGCGAGTACTGCGGAGTGAAAGCCGCTAGTGTCTGGCTTGCTAGCAGGTCACAGGGCTCTCATCGAAATGCACTCCGAGAAAGAGCCAAGGGAGGAAAAGAAAGCGTTTGTGCTTGGAAAAGGAAGTGAGACTCCGGATGAAAAGAATCGGTCGAGAGGAATATCGAGGTGAAACAGAGAAAGAATTGCCATAGGAAATAGTCCTGAATAGCTGATTCGTTTTTCGCTTGAAATATCGCGCATATATGTCGGTCTTTTTTTTATTAGGTCCTACAATAACTCACGAGTGGCATCGCCGTCGTCTTCGTTCACGAGCGAGTTATCGGGGCTGTTTTTTTTCTTCCTTTGCCGGAAATAACGATCGCAGGATGTACGAGATGTTAGGTAGGTGTGCTAGGAATTTAATTATACGATCTCTCTTCAACTGCGCTGCTCTTACAGGATAAAACCTTTCTCGAATTGGAGTCGTCTCGGGAATTCTATATACATCTCTCTATATATCGAACCACTCTCTTATTCTCCGCTCACCTAATTCTGCTGTTCTTCTGATGTTTCGATTTCGCTTATATAATACCGAATGAAATTCAGCGAGTGAAACGAAGTGAAAATAATGAAAAAAGGGAATCCTCGCGACGAATCATTGGGTCTTTTTCGATAATCGAACTGTCCACGCTCTTCGTCAACACACCCAAAACCTTTTTCTCAGTCCTGCGTTTTTCTCTTTCCCCATCCCTCGCCACGTCATTCTATGGATTCGACTTTTCGATCTATTTTTCCCTTATAAATATATCTGCTGCGATATCCTTTTTGAAAAATCTTTATAGCTCGGCTGCGCCCTCGATTGGAAACACGAAAGGAACGATTTTTATGGCGTAAAATAAAATTTGATAGCTCCTCGGATGTTGATGTATCTCGCGATTGACACTGTAATCCCTGTCTTACTCGATCGCTGTCTCGCGGTATTCTTTCTGGCTTTTTGACATCTGAACATTTTTCAAATGCTCGCCTCAAGCCTTTACTTTCTCCTCGCGTGTGTCCCGCGTCCTCGTTCAAGCCGACAAGCAGCTTCACCCTGCCAAAGCTCTACCAACACTGTGCACACTTCTCCCTGTGCCAATATTCTTATATATAGCTACATATCACGTCTTGCACTTTATCGCTCTTTCCCTCATCTGTTAGTAACTCAAGTATTATCGACACATGCCCGTCGACTTGGCCTCTCCGAAAGCTAACTCTGGGGACCGTGGTGTAAGGAAAAGAGGATAGATATTGACTACGACGACGACGACGACACCGAAGAAGGAACTCAATAGAATCGCGTCTTATCCGAAGAACATCATCTCCCACAACGTCCAATATAAACTTTGATGGCCTTTCGAAGATATCGATGCACTTTGGGTCATAAAATTCTCATGATTTTCTTCCGCGTACCTCTTCGATTGTTTACTCCATTTCCAACAATCCTCGAACAACTTTAGATCCGATAGTTTTATCAACTACATAAAGTTAAGAAGACTTGTTAGTGACGCGCAGGTTTTGACCTCGGCAAGCTTACCACCGATCAATTTGCCATTGGATTAATCTAATTAACCACGGTTCCCTATTCAACTCAATTTTCCTTCGACGATTATTCTCCAATCCAGTGAATTTGTTATTCGTCCCGAAGTGTGGCTTTGCCGCAAGGACTGATACTGAAGATTGCTTGCGCGGACACACATCCATTGCCCGAGGTGGTTGGTACAGTTGACTGCACTCAAGCCCGGTTCAGCGTAGCTAAACTCTGTCAAACCGCACGAGAAATGAGGTAATTTAATTTCTTCAGTCTTTCATCGCTTTCGTCTACGTGTTTGAATGAAATACAAATAGAAATACGGGTTTGCACCAATGGTGGCTTCGTTTTTAACGTCTTTGATTGGTTGAGGCGGTTTGTTGGCTAATGGTGGCGAATGAGTGGAAGAATCGGAACAAAAGTTCGATAGTCAGGGAAGATCGTGACGTGGAGAGTTTTTTTGGTATCCCTAGATGAGCCAGAGCATAATGTGTCGCGTGAATGTGCGATAATCGCTTACCATTTATCCACTAAGTGCTCGGAACCTCATCATCTCCCTCTCATATCCCCTTTGGCTAACGTGTTATGGAGGTGAGCTTTGAATCGCAATATAAGGAGGGGATACGAGAGCGCACAAGCACACGGGGAGAGAAGCTTCTGATAGGTGGGGTATGAAACTAAAGCCATTACGGGAGTTCGCACCCCGCAGGATCTGGTCGTCACAGCTACGGGACACGTGGTCTTCGTTAATGTGTGGCATGCGTGTTTGTATGGGTGTGACACTTATCAGCGACCTCCTCCAGACCTCGTATAATACACACGAGGGCCTCTCAGAGAGGAACAGCAGAAGACGAGAGGGAAAAAGCACTCGTTTTCGCGTCCGCGAATTTAGTTCAACAGCGCGGGGGGGGGGGGGGGGGGGGAGCCCGATAGGTACACACTAATAGTTTGTACCGCCTTATACTGCGAACATTTGCCAAAAAAGTTTGCCGAGTTTTCCTTGAAATAAGAACGAGTGTGAAATTAGCAAAAACCACGCGACCAACACATAAAAACATTATTGTTCCAGAACTTTCAACCCTTTGCGAAAACCCTTATTTGGCTCAATCAGATGTCCAGCCAATCCATGTCATAAATAACCGTAAGTTTTCTACACCCAAAATATTTTAAACGCAACACACACGTTCGCGTAACTTCGAGTAAAGCTGTTCCTTTTTTATTGTCCATTAAACGATATTTTTTTCAGCTGGAAAATGCATCAAATAACGCGAGGCAGCAATGAAAGATCCAGCATCAATTTTGTACAAGAAAAAAATGATCAACTGCGTTTTCCAGAAATAAGCGTCTGTATACATGTCTACAAGAATGCTAACTATGGCTAAGTGATGCACGACTCGGTGCTCGGCACCGTTGCATACTAATCGTTAAAAAATACAGTGCCTCCGTCATAATTACCATTTGTTGGATTCGTGTTTCACAAATGTGCATGCAAGTGAGAGAGAACGAGCTGACTTTGCGTGTTATAACGGGGCAGTGAAAATTCGTTATGTTTTACGTTTGAATTATTTTTTTAACTGTCAAGATTGCTATATTATCGCGATGATAAATTCCGGATTCGTGTCTATAGTTACAGAATAATTATTTCGTAGCAATCTCGTCGTATAATTCGATCGATGGAAATTACACCGTTATTTCTAAAGTCGTAATCGCTCGTGTGTCTTGCCTTGCAAATTTTTTCCATCACGTTCTCGCAGTTCCATCTCAGACTCCGTTTCTTCTGCTACGAGTTCATTGCTATCGCCTCGAGTGTCTGGTGTGGGTGCCTTGTGGCTTATGTATATTATGGCACGGTGTACGAACTTTGTCTACACGTACGGCCGCACGTATATTTATAAATTAACCGCGATCATAAGAAACGACTGGTTCCACGCGATCGACACATTTTTTGAATAATTCAAGTTTTATTGCGGACGCGTCTGGACCTTGGGATTGCTTAGGCAGAGAAAAAGACATTTGTAGCATGAATATTATGTCGCAACTGGAAACAAGATTTTTTGCGTTGATTCTCGAGATAGTGGACACATCGTGGCGGGATCTCTGTACGCTCACGGATTGGGTGGATGCGAAGGAGGACGGAAATCCACGAGAAGACATATTACATATGCACAACGCGGACCTCCGGAAAGCAGTGCCGGAAGCTCCGGAGGCATTCCCATCTCGGGAATTTTCACGTTTCTACATTCTTTTCTCATTGCGATCTTCCAACCAACTCTTACACCTTTTTTCATCCTTTTTTTTTCTCAGATTTTTTTTTTCAACCTTTTTTTCGTACTCTTTCTCAATTTTCTATACACGTTTCGCAAGTCTCGCTATTACTCTTCTCTTTTTTTATTTCTTCTCTCACGAAGACACCCGCGCTCGTCCAACCTCCACGTATACCGGCATCCGTATATATAATATGTATAAGAGAACCTCCGCTCTCTTTCGCAACTTTCTTTCAACCCCCGGATTTACGGCCAGTTCGCTTGCCTCAGGCGCGCACCAGCCTGTGATACTCAACCATCTCTCGCGTTTGCCATTGAACAGTCTCTGCTCCTTTTCTCTCACGTCCTATCTCATACTTCTGTAAACATATATAATAACAAATAACACACACACACACACTCACGCACTTATGCGTAACCCATTTCTTGCTCCTTGCCCGGAGATCGATTAACAAACTGAAAACTTTTCTTATACCAAAATATTAAATATTTACGAGATCATATATTATCCGGCTGCCTATCTTCCCCTCATTTTATCTTTACCTCTTTACATCCGATTTAGTATTCAAAGATTCGTATCCATTAGCATAATCGCAGGATATATTTCGCTCAAGAAAACTTGTTTAGCAAAGTTTTTAAAAGTAAACAACAAAATACTCTCCGAACTATAACAACAGTTGGCAAGAAAAGAGGACGCCATGAGCACAGCCGATAACGCAATGATTTCGGACGATGAGCCTTGGAGCTCCGTATGAATCGTGCACGATTCCCATTCATGATGCTGAGGTTTGCAACGTTGGAATGCAGCAAAAAAATTCCATTTTGATCGAGGGTTTGTTTAAGTTTTTAAATTAACCAAATTTTTCGAGTCGATATATTTTTGTGGAACGAAAACTGATCGTTTTTCATTGCAATTTAATTCTGAATTTAAATAATGGGCTTTGGTAAATAAAAAAAGGAATTTAGTTGCATTCCAATGATGCAAAACTTCAAGTTCATTATAATTTCTCGTTTTTGCCACTTCGCGCCTCTAGATTGAAAGTCCCTTACGTCCTGAAGCCTTACCGTTGATATTTACGATAAGAAGTTCACGTTTCATGCTTACAACACGTTACCTGATTCGGGATTTTTAGAAAAACATGCGCTTTCTGTTTGCGGAATATAATTAATATATAATCGGTATCGGCGCAGCAGCTTTCCTCGGCAAAACTTTGCATCAGTTCGTTCGAAATATCCATATTTATCTTCATCTATTTATGCAGCCCGTATTCCACTGTAATGCCAATGGGGTACATTGGCGTGGCAAGTTTTCGCGTGACAAAACGTCATATTCGAATATCGGAGTGGTTAAAGACTCGACGGGTCGGATTTGCTCAATACCGAGTCTTGTATATCTGTAATGCGATAATTGGTATACATATATGTGCGTATTAACGTGTATTCGTATAGTACATGCACAACACTTTTGTAACCACGAGCATCAATGTTATAGACCTTTGCTTTCTGCATAAGTGAGCCCCTGTATGCAAAATATATCACCATTGCAATTGTGTGTACTCGCGTGCGGTATCTATGTGGAATCTGTGTGTATATATAATCGGTGCCTTTGGTCAAGCGCGCTTGCAATGTGCAATGTTGGCTATCCGCGTGCTGGTCAACGGAGATACACACACTGTTCGATTCCAGTTCGAAAGTGTGCCCAAGTATCGGTATTATAACAGAGGTCGATGACCGTATCACGATTATACCGACCGAGGAACATTCCTCCAAGGCTGACACACGTGTCTTTTTTCAACTTCCCATCTACTTTTCCATTTCCACGATTCTTTCCAATAATATCGTTGATATTTGTAAACAAAATGGGCTACAAAGTCTAGATTTTGTGAAGAACGCTCTTTTATAATTATTTTCTATGACCATATTAATTTTCTTCGAACCAAGCGCGTAAATACATGGAAAGCCTCATTGCCCTATAGATAAGCAGACAGTTGTCATGAAAATGTTCGTTCAAGATTTACGAACAAATTTTCACTGAAGCCTTGATCAAGATAATATTTTTCAGCCTCGTTGTAAAAGAAAAAAATTTCATTGTGCGATAGCACAAAACTAAGTATGCCCAACGAGTAATCGGTTATTCTTACGGAGAGTTTATAACGAATTAACAGGAGCAAAATGAATAACAACATTCAAGCGTTAAGTTTACCACCCCCGCCTGAATATATAGACAATTGAGCTGAATCAGCAGACGAGGGTAAGGAAAACTTTTACTGTGGGGCTTTACTTATATATGCAACTATTCGAGACTAAATATAGTGCAGTTGGTGGTATGGTATAGGAGAGGGTCGCGGGCTTGCAATGCAGGCGCTCATGCGGCAAACGGGAAATTCTCGAGCGTCTGCGATCTCGTACACAAATAGTGTATATGCATTATATATATATATGTATGGATATTTATGTGTGGATGTCTCACACATCGTGTGAGGCTGGTACAAACACTTTGAAATGTCCTACCGTGCATCGCGAGGTGCCAGAACGTTTTAGCACGAAAACTCGATTCCCCAAGTGTTTTGTATTCCACATCCTTAATAATGTTACATATATATAACAGCTTTGTAGCATGTTACCTTTGCAACGCCGACAAATCGTCTAACGCGATCAATGAATAATTCAAACTTGACTCCATCCTATGTACATATCTTCCGCACGCATAAGGAACAAGAAGCCCTAAAAGATGATCCCTTAACACGTGAGTCGGTTTAATTCTACGTCCGTTTGCTTCTCACGTCGGGACTTTGTTCCGCTGAGCGTGTGTGTATCCAATGATTTACTTTTCGATAATTATTTGCATTAGAAGTGAATTTTTGATTGCACACCGCGGTCCCCTGTAGTATTGACCGAGAAATTATGAAAAGTAACGAGAACGTCAATCTATGGAAGTTCGCAGAGCCACAGTTAATCAATATTGCCCGTTATATGTCCTTGCACGACGTAATTGCGATTGACGCTCACACGCAACACGCGGGACCGCAGTCCGGAGACCGGATCATATGGGGAGTATCAAATATGGGCGCGTGTTTCCCATCGGATCCTCTCTTTATAATTATCGTCTGGTCCAATCGGGCCCAAATGCTCGTTTATATACCTATAGGAATGTATGTGTCTATATATTAAAATTTAATCACGCTTGATTGCGCACGATACCCATAAAATGCACGAGGTAAAGGGTGCCAGGTGATATACGACGTGAAACATGTCAATGTTTGCTTATCACTTCGCCATGTATTTTCGGTGAATACATTTTTTTTATGGCTTTCCGTCTGATCCATCTCTGGAACCTGATCATGAACGAGGGTGGATCGAATGCGCGTGAGGGAAAAACTTTTCAGAATTCGAAACGACAGAGCCCAAAGTTAATTGTCATTTTGATAAAAATTGAATTAAATTTTTTTTCTAGCACAAAACTAACTCGATTTATATACGTTTATAAAAAATGGTGTGAAGTAATTGTATAGTGCCAATAGCAATCTACACATTTTCTTGTGATTCTTCACTTGACAACGATTTGCGAAGCCTCTTGCGATAGCAAAAGCGTATTTGATCGATTGATGTTGAACGAGGAGATTCACACGAAGCAGCTTCATGATCCATCGTCCTTTCATTTCGATTGTTCAACAGTTTTTGGTTTGGGTCATCAGCTTCCCGAAATAAAGATCATCAATCTGTTTTTCTGTTCTCCAGGGTTCACCGTTGCATTCTCTCGAGAGTGTCAATTTGACGGGTTTCTAGTGAGAGCCTCGTGGAAAAGTGCCATAAATCGAGTTGGAATGGTCGTATCGCTTTGGAGCGTGCGGATTTAACTCTCTACCGATGAAATTAACGGATTCGAACGAGCCAGAATGTAGCCATCGAGTACTAAAAATAAAAATTCAACGATCTGTTTCCAGTTCCACTTTATATTTAACGAGGGAACAGTTGCGGTTCTCATAATCACATCATGAATGAAAAAAAAAAAACAAAAATGGTTGGACAGAAAGGTACACGCGAGGGTTACATTATTCAAAAGGTTCAGTGACGCTGGGAGATAAATTTCGCTGAAAGTCCAGGATTTTGTAGGAGAACCGTAAATACTTGGAGCTGTTTTTTTTTTTCAGGACGAAACGCCCCGTACGTATGGACGAGAAGACATGTGTGGGTGCCATATTTATGCACAAATATGTACGAACGATAGGTGGTGTGTAGCCGTCGTTCTTGCCCCGATAAAGTACGCGAAGCTCCGTTCAATGTCGATGCTCTCCTGGCTGACGTTTTATACATGTAATGCTACATGCATATGCACACAAATGCATATATATATATACATATTTGCACAGCCATATAGATTTACATACACACAAGTCTCTCGGTACTCTATGCCTGACCGGATTGCTGGCTTGAGTTGGCATAGCCGTGCGCCCGTAGTGATGAAGTGCCGGCTGATCGATAGCACAGCGAGGGAGTAGCAAAGTACCGTGTATGAATGTACGTGCGCGCATGTGGGCGAGATGAAAAACAATAGAAAAAAGAACGGCGTGAAAGCAAAGGGGATACAAAATTCCATGGATATCCGTAAACTCCCGTTGAGATTCGAAAAGAAAACAAAAAATTACCGGGATATATGCATTTGTATGCACAAAAAAAGAAAAATACTCTCCAGCAAGGAAGAAAAGATTATGCAAGAGTTATGAGAGCACGAGGCTTTTTTAATCTGAGAGAAACCTCGTTCGGTGAGTTAAATATGGTCGCCACAGAAAAATCCGTATCGTAGCTTTGGACATATTGGAGATTTTTACTTTTTTAGTTAGATGTAATTTTGCTGGAAGTAAATCCTGCGATTTTTTGGGGATTTTTTTATCAATCGACCATCGTCCACTTACTACGAATTTTTATTATTTTTCTCATTTATACTTTCGATGTTTTTTTAATGTAAAAAACCATTTTATCACGAAAACCCAAACTGCTTCAGAAATTTCAGGCAAAATCGGAGAATCGAGATTCGGAAAAATTGAATTTCGCTCACTGACCGATCCACGATCCTGTGAATAACGAAGCGCGGCCCGAGAACTGGCGTTTCCCAAAGCTCCTCAACTGGTTAAACCATCAAAGCCCCGCGCTATACATCGATACCGTAAGTAATTTATTGATTACAGCAAAATACGTGTATACGTTTATCCAACAGGAAAATAGGTCACAGGTAGAGCTTTCTCAAGAGTCATCCTAGTGTGTAGTTGGTAATTGAGAACAGTTCGAGAGAGAGAGAGAGAGAGAGAGAGAGAGAGATTGGAGATATTTGATGGTTGCAACGTGAGAACCGGATCACGTTGTAGGTCGAAGTTTTTAAGCATTAATTCATGTAGAAAGTCTATTTACGCATATACGTACCAGGGTAAATGTAAACTACAGAAAGCAAGGAGGAGCAAGAAAGAAAAAAAGATAAAATAAATGGCAGCGTACTGTTTCCCGAACAACACGAATTTACGGGGATAATTTTGCTCGACGGGAAAAAAAGTTGATTGCACAAAAATCGAAACGTTAGCAAATCGAAAGGAACTGTTTAAGCTCCTTTGGAGAGTCTGCATATTCCTTAACGATAATAACGCAGTCTGCACTATAGTTGACTAATGAGGAAATGAAAAAGGAATACGAGCAAATATGGTCCAATGTGTATATTTATATTTAGTATAGACGTGCTGGTGCTAACAGTTCCCAGAAATTTTTTCATTGAAGCTTTGCAAAAGCTTTTCCTTTCTCAGCCAACTCGTATATACACATCACCCCTGTTGCCATTATAACTCGAGCGAAAATTTATTCATTCCTTTCTCGTGACACGCTTATTTTACTCTGTAACTTATTTTCCCTCGACTACCCTTCCACAACACGTTCCCAGCGTGCCAGCGAAGAATTACTAGTGGTAAGCCTTTTTACGAGGGTCAGCTCCGAGCCTGTTGAGCTTTTATTTCTTTGTGCAGCCTATATACAGCCTGTCGATGTCGAATTTATTTTCCTTCCACTTTCGATCGATTCCTTTGACAAAAAAAAGTCTTTAGACTCCTTCATTCTATATTTAAATCTTTCCAGAATTATCGAGTCTTTGTAAGCTCTTTTCGAAGTTTTTCCAGAGGAATTCTGACAAATTTTGGAACAGCCATTGCCCTATTCGCAAAGCTCGTAACGAATGTTCTTTTCAATGTAACGCAACTGACAGGAATGAAAACAAACCGATGGTATTAGACCCACAAGAGTTTACGAAGAGACGATAAGAAAATTCAACGTAACATGCGTCACAAACAATTTCTGTGACTGTCCCTAAACTGCATTTACTAGGGCGACAATAGTGTGAACCCAAAATCGAATCGACAGTCACACAAGTCATGACAAATTCGTTTTGCATTTACGTTGACAAGATGTGATCGAGTCGAAAACGCTGATACGGTAAAGTGCACGAGGCGCGTCAATTAAATTTAATTCGAGACGATAATAACGTGCACGACAAACTTGACCCCTCTTACTGCATTTTGCTCGAGGCGTTATTTGCCGGCAATATATAATCCGAAATCGAATCAAAGGGGAAGCGACAGGGATCGAATATTTTGGTATTGACGTTAAATTCAATCGACCAGATCGTTGAATCGTGCCCTACCTCGCTTCACATACCCCAGAATCATAACGAGCTCATACAGATGCCAATATGCTTTAGCAATGATATGGAAAATTCACGCTTCGACTGTCATCCAATATCATCAAACACGATGTATACGAAATCAACTAGTTATTTTTGGATATGCAGATCTATCCATGTATCCAAACTACCGTAGAACAAACACAGTAACACAAATTGCAGGTTGGCTAATCAAAATTTACGCTGAATTCTAATGTGCCTGTTACGACTGCGTACTCAACAAATTTTACATTCTATACTCCATGATTTCCGTTCTCTGCTGATTTCTGCACGTAACGAGTATGCATTTTATCAAAATCAGACGTCGATCGTCTTTTATAATACCCATCTTGCTAAACTTTCCAACGGTTCGTTATCCTCAGGAATCTCCGATAAAAATGGCGAAATTATTTTTTTAACTGCTAACGAATTTTCAGCGATTCATCATGTTTACGAATGCATTCCCGTTGAAAGGTAATAAAATTTTATTTTACTACCGTGAAACTTCATACAGGAACAAAAAAGAAAAGTTTAACGTCTCCGACCAACTATGCAGGATTTATCGTGCCAGAAAATATGCAGTGGAAAGTGACGAAGAGAAGATGAGACGTTTGGAAAATCGTATACGAACAAGGGCGGACATAAGTTATAGGAAGCTGAAGCCATAAAGAAAAAAAAGTCGTGGCGCATTTGCGGCTTCCTCATACTTTTTGCAACTCGGCGTCTACCTCCGTACACGCCTGTGTGTATCGATAATGCATCGAATGAGGTCAAAGTGTAACGCTTTTCGACAGCAGACGGAATAAAAATATTTTTAAAGAGCCAAAGCGAGGAAAAGAGATGTAGAAAACGGCGTAAAAGCACGAAACCATTTTTACCGACGAGTAGGAATTAGAGAATTAAAAAAAAAAAATGAGAATCTCAACATGCGGAACAATCGGATGAGAAAAATAGAGAAATTTTTTGAAACGAAGGAAAAATAAATTTGCACGACATGCCAATCTCATTTAATGACCATTTTTGAATGAATAAAATTGAAAATTTTCGTTCATTTTATTTTGCCATTTCAATATGGCATTTTTTATTTGGCATTTATTATTTGAAATTTTTTAAATATCTCAACTATTTTAGAACAGCCCAAGGGAGAAAAAAGAAAGAGAAAACGGCGTATGAGCACGAAACCGTTTTTACCTACAAGTAGGAATTAGAGAATTAGAGAAAAAAATGAGAATCTTAACACGCGGAACAATCGGGTGAGAAAAGTAGAGAAATTCATTGAGATGGAAAAATAAATTTGCGCAACACGCCAATCTTATTTAATGACCATTTTTGAATAAATATAATTGAAAATTTTCATTCATTTCGTTTTGCTATGTAAATATGGCGTGATGTATTATTTTTCAGTGTGTGACACGTCGGGATGTATTTGTATGGATACGGATGAATATGCATTCATGTTTCTATGTACATTTTATCATTCGATCATTCGCTTTTGAAGGAAAGAAGGTATACAGAACGCGCCGTTGACATGTACGAGAAGCGGGAGGAAGCGTGAGTAACGTTCATAAATAACACACGCATCGGGCTGGTAAGTCATACGTCTCGTATCGTGGAAGATATTTCTAGAGCGGTGCGTGGGGCTATAATAAACTTAATGCAGTGTATGTCAGTCACACATGTGTATTCATGACGAGGGCGATACGTTTCACAATCCCAATGATTTTCTGCCGATCCATCGCGTGCGTGGGAGGTCTTGACATCACGTAGTTTTCTCCAACTGCGTAATCGCTCTCTCCTATATCGAAGTATTGCTTCCCGGGGGAAACTATGTTTTCTGAATGTTACATTGCGGTCGACTGACTCTCAACTCCGTTGAAAAAATTTTCTCTATTTGATACGATGGGAAATCAGCGTGAAATGTTAAATTATATCTTCCATGAGTGGTGGAATATTTTAATTGGTTTCGAATCGGTATTCTAAGGATAGGGAGTGGAAAGTTTGCACGATTTGTGCGAAAAAATGGTTGAAAAATCGCCTTTCTTACGGTTACAGCAGCCTATTGCTATCGAGAATGCGTTCAAATATTGCGAGGATTGCATCTGAGCTAGAAGAGATCAGTATGTGTGCAAAGTGGTACAGGCTAGAGACGCGAGTTACTTTTGATACATACGCCGATTATATATGTTGCCTTGAACGGCTGAGCACGTTCTTCAGTTCTCGTCGGTCCGCAATAACGTATGTGGTAATTGAAGAAGATGCTGCTGCTATTTGCGACAGAGGCAGAGAGAAACGTTGTCGAGGATGAGGACGCTCGCGCGCGCGTTTCCGCGTTGATTGGTGTCAATGGACGTAAAAGCTTGGTGAGACGACGCGCGATGCAGAGAGATCTAAAATCCTTCGTAGTATAACTCGATTCTCGTATACATACACCAACCATTTCGTATTCGTGCTTTTTTTTTTTTCTCCTCGTTGCATACAGTTCGACTATACACGAGGAGAATTCATAGTCACAGACGCGTTTCTCTTCTCAATTCAACGAATCAAGTTCCCGGCAGGCAGATATATATTTTACACATTGTCAAATAGACATTTTTGCTCCAACGAGCTTATGTCAGCTTTCTAATAGGACTCGACGTACAGACCATTTCAATAATTGCCTTAAGGAGCTTCGCTACATACGATAATATGATAAGAATTTCATCAAATTTGCTGATAATATTCTCCAGAATCGAATACAATGACGCAATTTTTTTTCTATTTTTCGTCCCCATAGTTGTCGAATCATTTGAGTTTGAAACAAACAAATTCGAATCATTCCGAATTTTGTTATGCTTTTAACATGGCAAAATAGTTGGGTGTAGCCACCCTCCTTAAGGAGGTTTTCTACATACGA
>JAPYYS010001358.1:0-21387 GCA_030522525.1 Campopleginae sp. 14b
TATTAACATTCAAATTTGTTATTCGTTTCGTTAAATATTAATTGTTATATGATTTAAAATTAGTTATAAATTATATTTGAGTTGAATATTTGCGCATGAATTATTTCAATTTTTCATCAATTATAAAATATACGTTCAAAATTAAAAATTCGAATAAAAATGAAAGATAATTTCCCGTTGATTTTTAAGTTTATTCAAATTTCATCAATAAGTTGAAGTGAATTTATTTTTATTTCATAATGAAATGAAATTAAATTTATTTTTATTTCATATTTCATTCAGTTTATTGAAATGTTATAATTCAATTAAATTAAATTTAGTCACATGAAAATTTCGTCTTGTCATTATTCCTGTGTATACCCTTGCAGGTTTTTACGATCTCTTCTCAAAACTTAATGTATCAAATGTTATAATTAAATTCGATTAACTTTATTAAACTTATATAATAAAATTTAATTTTGAGATAATTATGAAAAAAAAATGGATTTTTTTTTATAAATCCGAGGAATGACATTGACTCGAATCATAAGAAATAATGAAAAAATGAGTTCTTCGATAATTATAATGAAACTTTGAATACTCACTTGGCCAAAAACATATCCCATGGCACTAAAAATCGACATTGCGATGTCACGTGCTCAATAAACACTATTTGCTGGTGAGACCGATCAGCAATTTAGTTAGCTAGCAACGAATTCGTTACGGACTTGTTTAGTTTTCTACTTCAACATTAAAGTTGTATTTGCGAAGAAATAATTAGGAAATTGTGCTGAACGGAAGCGAGCGCGACACAAACAAGCTGCGCGCGCTATCCTAGCACCTTCTGATTCGACTATCGGTAACGCCTCTACGCGACAGAATTTCTTCCGCCGTATACACAATGACTGCGATCTACACCAGTGTGTAATACTTTGCCAACGACGACGCTCGTGTTCGCATTAACTATCTCGTTTGTGTGCTCCTACATACGAATGAGCTACAACCATTGCATATGTACAGAGCATAGTCTTGTGCGGGTTATAACTACGTACGATTATATTCTCCATCTTCTACCGTGCTGCCGCTTACGACTACCACAAATACCAAAATTATTTTGTACTTGCTGATCCACAACCACGCGAGCAACCGATCAACGAATCTCCATCGGTTCCCCCCTCCCCCCTTTTTTCCCTTATTTTTCTGTCAATCGTTTAGCCTAGGAGACTTTTTTTTTTTTCACTCATTCCGGTAATTTCGGGTCAAAATGACCCAAATTTTGAAAAATTCGTATCTCGGGGAAAATTTAACGAAAAGTGTTCAAATTGGGCTCATTCTTTTCGTTTTTTAATGCAGAATCGCGTGAGTCTAGGCCGAATTTCCTCGGACTCGAAAAATTTGTGAAAAAATGTAGTAAAAGGATTAAAAACGGGAGAAAGGGTTTTGAAGTTCTAGGGTTAAGGGGGTTTTTCCAAAACTTGGATCGAATTCGATTAATTTTTTATCTTCTCCGCGTGTCTATCATTTTCGTGAAAAGTTCGCGAGGTCTTCGTGCTACGAAGAAATAATTTAAAAAAAAAAACGATCCAGGATTTTTGGAGCAGCCTGTAAAACCGTACGCTGCTGAACAAGCGGGATCGTCGCACCGCACACCTTTGACATCGTTGATAACTCACGTACACGAGCGTAAGTCTCTGGTAAAATGTGATTCCGTGTAGCCGGAAGTAACGGCTCCGGCAATTTAGAATCGAACCGATATTCCCCCACCTCGCATTAGACAGTCCGTTTTCCCAAGTTTAATCAATTTATTTTTGACCCTTTTCATTAAATTTCTATTTTGGTACACCGACAGTTTCGACTCGATATTTTTTATCAATTTTCCGACAGGCACTGTGTGACTTGTTTATGGGGCTAGAATAATTGATGCGCTCTGTGTCCCAGAATCAAATGAATTATGGATAGGAATGTGAACCTGACGAATGAATCCTTGAACAAATATGCCAACAAAGTGAATATTTATTTCGGAGTTTCCCAGGGCATTGACTCTTCGGAACTTGAACTCTTCTGTTTGCCCAATTTTTTTAAATCGACGGTAAAAAAATAGAAAAAATAAATAAAAAATGATACGAAAGCACTCGAAAAACTGGAAACTTGGTTCGTATTCCATCTTTTTTTACGATCGGAATAAAAAATCGGTACGAAAATTATCAGGGTTTTCGAAATTAAACAAACAATTAATACAAAAATGCATTTTTCGTTGAAACCCAAAGCTGCAAACAATAAAACGATAGTTTCTATAATTAAAATAGAAAATCGGTAGGAAAATTGTCATGGATTTGAAATTGAAAAACTTATTGACCCAAAAACGTATTTTTCCTTGGACTCCATCGTTGCAAACAATAAAACGATCTTTTTTTCAGGATCCAAATATAAAATCGGTACAAAAATTGTTATGATTTTTGAAATCGGAAAAAACATTGATAAAAAAAAATGTATTCTTCGTTGCAAACAATAAAACGATCTTTTTTTCAGGATCCAAATATAAAATCCATACGAAAATTTTGACACTTTTTGAAACTGGACAAACAATTTTCTAGTTCTCAAAGTTACGATGTGAAGAGGAGGAAAATCGATTTTTTAAAATTCTATTTAATACGATCCCTGTCATTATGATTATTACGAAAGTGTGGGGCGTTCTCCAGCCGAGTGAGACGAGGACGGGGCGTGCATGTAATATAATCTGCGAACAATCATCCTAGCTTCCTCCAAACTGATTTCCCTTTTACAACCCAAACCTATTTTTCGCTGCTGTTGACGTACAACGTAGCGAGAGTGAATTCCACTTCAGGATTACGTCGTTGCGTGTTTCTCTTTTCTTTTCACGGAAGCACTGGCACTCGTTATAAATAACGGATTGCGGAGATCGATGTGTCTTGATTATTTTCATATTTTCTAAATCATAACATTGTTACGTTGAATTTCATCATTTGGTCTAAACCGCAGCAGGCCATTTGAATGTCGAATAACTTTTGATGATGCTTAAAAAAAATTTTTTTTAAAATTGAACAATAGGAAAAATCCAGAAAATGTTGAAGTTTGCATCGTTGGAATGCAACGAAATTCTGTTCTGTCTTCGGCGGAGCTCACAATCATTTTATTGTTGAATATATTTCGTCCGGACACTAATACGATTCTCTCTCGCGACCCGGAAACTCAATCGACACAAAAAATTGCCATGATTTTCAGAATTCAATATTTAACAAAATTTCGCGCCCTTTCTCCCTTCGTTCTCCCGTTTTTCATCGTTTAATCGCATTTTTAACTGGTTTTTTGACTTCAATCAAAATTGCCCTCGGCTCACCTGATTGTGCATGAAAAAACGAAAAGAATGAGCCCAAGTTGAACACTTTTCTTCAGATTTTACCGGAGCTATGAATTTTTCAAAGTTGGCGTCATTTTGACCCCAACCGTTCCAGGGGTTAATAAAAAATATATTTTTCGTTGAATCCGAACGTCGTAAACTTCGGATCCATCAAGAAAATGCCATTTCGTCGACAACAATTTTTCAGCTCACACGAAAAACACAAGGTAAAGTTTGAAAAATATGATTTAATCATTTCTCACTCACTCGATAATTAGCATAAATCCCCGAAGGTAATGAAGCCGTGGAAATATTTCTAGATGTTGGTTATCGCGTTAATCCTGAAGCCTCGGCGATCAAAGATTATTGGCGCAAGGTCGAGCCTCATCACACCGAAGAGTTACGAAGCCTACTTTTCTTTTCGCTACTTTTATTTTCGTTCGTCGTCGTAGGCGATCTTGCACTTGGAGAATTCCGGAGCGTCGTCGACGCGACGAGGCGATCGTTTTACTTTTTTAATTATTCTATTCGCCATTTCTTAGTAAAATGATGAAAAAAAAATGGGAACGAATGATGAAAAAAACGTGCGGAGTTGGGAGCTCGCGAAATGAATAACTTATACTAAAGTGCCGGCGAGTGGGGGCAGCACAAATCGGTAAAGAGAGAGTCGCAGAACCAAAGATGTGAGTGTGTATACGTCGCACGGAACTCGCCGGTTTCATGGTGTTGACCTCGATCCTCGATCGCTCGAACTCAACCGCGTGTCCCCATCGACTCCTTTCACTTGAAAAATATCTTCTTCGACTGCTTTACGCACCTTACAGCTCCTTAGTTGACGTTTGCACATCGTGACAAATCGTTCCGTCATTTCAATCCACGAGTCACCGATAGTCCACCTTTTTTCCTTGGAAAACAAACTTCCGGTCTCTGGGCTTTACTATTTTTCACTCTCACGAGCAAGCATCAGTTTTCATCCCTTCGTGCAGGTGGGTACAAGTCCAAAACGCTTCGAAAGAGGATTACAGTGATATTCAAAAGTTCATCGTGTCGGAATCGTCCAAAATCCTGGACCCAACATTTTCCAACCATTTTTTGAGAACCCACGAATTTTCTTTTCCGAAGGAATTCCAAATCGCGGAAATACTGCTCAGCCCTTGTGATTGGCCGACATAAAGCCCGCGAAGTTGAAATTAATGTTTTTTCGAAAATATTTAGTTGAAACATTTTCGAACCTTTTTTTTACGACAACCGAAGAGTTTTCCTTTCCGAAGGAATTTTAAATGGCGGAAATGCTACTCCGCTCTCGTGATTGGCCGACATAAAGCCCGCGAAGTTCAAACGAAAAGCACAGGCTCCAAAATAGCAACAAATAATCAGAAATTCATTTGATGCAGCGACGCGAATGTGTCCTTTTGATTAATTCTCTTTTTTCTCAGCGTTCGACCAAATTCCATAAAAATATGAAGCTGAAGTTTGCAAAGTTGGTATGCAACGAAAAATATTTATTTTTATTGACGATTTGTTTGATTTTTCAAATCATACAAATTTTTCGGGCTCATACATTTTTTTTTCTCACGAAAATCGATTGTTTTATCATGATAATTAAATTTTGCATTTGGACAATGAGCATTGCCACAGAGAAAATAGAATTTCGTTGCATCCCAACGATGCAAACTTCAACGTCATAGAAAAATTCATGTTATTCGATTTCAGAGAGAACGACGATGCCACGGCGATACGTCTAGCGCAAATCTTCAAATTAACTATCTTTTACCAAAGTGCTGAATTAATCATGAATACGAATTTCATGAAATTATGCATTTTATTGCTTTTCTACGACTGTGAGTATAAAAATTATCTTTTTTTTCTTCTTTTTTGAATAAATTCAGTGTGTTCGAGCCTTCGAGTACACACAGTTTGACCCTTTCAGTCGCCCATTATTTGGCATAATGGCAACGACGGTTTTGGCATTTAAATTCAGAGAATGGATAATTCACTAGAAAAAACTTTTCCATGAAAAAAAAAACAAAAAAAATCATATTTAACGGAATACAACGATTTGGAAAACGCCTTGGGTCCTTTTGACCCAATGTACACCCCCAGGAGGTGAGCACACTGGGTCCTTTTGACCCCACGACCCCAGTTTGGCATTTGATTTTTGTTTTCGTCAAAAAATATATTCAGGCCCACAAAATATCGATAATTTATTGCAAAAAACGTCTCCCCAATAGAAAAAATAAAAATAAATAACGAAACATTCATATTTACCAAAATACAATGATTTGAAAAACTCCTTGGGTCAAATCGACCCAATATGCACTCCCAGGAGGTGCGCACTCGAAGGATTAAACACTTTAGTTCATAGTCAACGGTTCGTCTCCATTTTACAACATTATTTCTTGGCATTCGATCGTGACATCAATACCATGTTATTTTACAGGCGTGACTGCATTGATTATCCCGGAAGAATTACCCACAATACTTTCCCTCATCTACTCAAACATCCCACCAATAAAGAAAGGCAAGTTATAAATAAATTTTTATTCTGATTAAGCCTCTCGTGTGAGTTGAAAAAATGAGGTCTTTCCCATGCGTTTTCCATCATTTGTTAATATTTTCAAACCGACATATCGAGACATCGTCTCTCGTGGATATTGAGGAGAAAAAAAAATTCTTTTTTTACTTTCACTCTTTTCTAAGCGGAAGCAAAACTTGAATAGCACGAAACACATTTGAATAAAGTGCCAAGAATCGCGTGACGCTTTGATGTCAACTATCAATTAGACACTTGGAATTAACCGATTCCGCAAGAGTCTGTAACGTTACGATAATATTTACTTTTACTTTTGAAACGTAAAATTCTTCCTCAACACGCTAGGAACGGATTCGAGAGTCGGCGTCGGCTTTAGACTTGGAGAACATGCCGATTTACAGGTCCTCGTCGAGCTCGGACCTCAGAAAGAAACTGCACCCATCGGCAACGCTGACTCGAAGAGACGGAGGATGGTAAATCAATTTTTTTTCGAAAATATTGAGTTACGATCAAATTTGAGCATTTTCGGGAAAAATGAAAAAAAAAATGAAAAATATGGGAATGAGCTGGGTCGAGAGATGAAACAAGAAAATAATGATGATCCTCGTTTCGTTATCTTTACCAGGCAACTTACAGCGCAGCGATGAAAGGAGAACTAGGACCCTGGGCACAATCGGTCGCTAAATATCAGACCCAGCTGCGGATCCAAAACGAATTGGAAAAAATGAAACTACTCGAGGACAAACTAGCCAAAATAAAACTCGAAAATGGCGACAAATCGGATCATAAAAAGGTTTTTTTTATAAATAAATAATTACACTTTATTGGTTATTTTGTTATGAGGAACGCGATGATTCAGACTCCGGATAAAAATAATTGTATTAACCCGAGAACGGTGACCTGGGGTCAAAAACAACCCCGGGCGACTTCAAATCCCGCGCCCTCCCCGATTCGTCCCCCCGCGTTCTTTTATCCCATTTTTGAACAATTTTTTTTTTATTTCAAGACAAATTACCCTGGGCTCTCGCGATTCTGCATAAAAAAACGAAAAAAATGAGCCCAAGTTGAATACTTTTCATTGAATCTTACCGGAGATATAAATTTTCCAAAATTGGGGTCAATTTGACCCCAGGCTACTGGAACAAGTAGAAAAAATAAATAAGCTCACCGTGCTACGGATAAATCCCGCGTTCTCCGGTCTTCTATCATTTTATCGCATTTTCGACTTTTTTTTTTTATTAATTTGAGCAAAATTTCCCCAGGCTTGCGTGATTCTGCATGAAAAAACGACAAGAATGAGCCCAAGTTGAATAATTTTCATTGAATTTTATGGGAGATATGAATTTTTCAAAATTGGGGTCATTTATGATCCCAGGTCACTAGAAATCAAAATTTTACATTTTATTAGAAATTAAAAATAAACATTTCTAATAAATAACACTTACTTTCAAGGATCGATATTTGCTGCACATATTTCTTTTCTGTATGATTGAAATTCTCAATTTTTTACAAAAGAAACTGAGATTCAGGCTCCGGATATAATTCGTGCATAAATTCGATCATCAAATAAAACAAAAACGTCTTATTCCCACGATTATTGTTTCAGGTGTCCAGTAGCGATTGGTTGACAAAATGGAGCAAGAGTTTAGGTCCGGCAGGTGAGAAGGCTTCACCGACTCGATTGATACCGTTCGAGCCGATTACCCTTAACGTTAAAAACGATAAACGAATCGAGACGAGGATCGATCGGTTGCCGGACATCGGTAACAAGAGTAACATCGATGACAAAGTTGCAAATCTTCGAAAATTGTTAAAAGAGCAACCGATGAGTTAGACTTTACATTTTCATGACAAAAATTATCGCGATTTTCATGGTGAATTATTGTCAAACAGGAAATTCAGGGAAACATTAAAAATAGACGTTGTCGTCGGTAAAAAATAGAGAAATCCTTGGGCAAGGATATTCGTCGGTAAGCCATATGAGACGAAATCTATTTTATTTATCCCAAGCTACTTACCGACAGTGAGTACATCGTTTCCTCGTATCCTCATGCGAAACAAAAGTTACCGACTGATGTAAAAAAAAAAAAAAAAGTTCCAATCAAGGAAATTCAGAAATTTCTTTCCGGAAGTGAATGGACCCTTCGCCTACACACTGGGTCGATTTGACCCGAACGATTTTCAGTCAGCGATTTTTTTTTTTACTTGTTGCTCCTTTGCTATTTTTTTCCGGCATTTTGGAAATTGAATGAAAATTTTTTTCCTCGGTATGCTTGTTCGGAACGATACTGGCAACGTGGCGAGCGTTCAAACATGGCTGGGGTCGTTCCGACCCCATCAATACGGATATTCAAATATTTTCATTAGAAATGAAAAAATATTTAGTTCCTTTTCCGTCTTACCCCACCCCCCCCCCACTTTTAATAATAAAACATCAATGGCATGAAATAATGACGTTAAAGTTTGCATCGTTAGAATGCAACGAAATAATATATTTCTCTGGAAATTGGAATAATTCTGAAAATAAAAAAAAATCATCGATGAAAATAAATATTTTTCGTTGGATTTCAACGTTGAGTCACTTCAGCTTCATGATGAAATATGTAAAAAGCATTTGTTCCGACACTTTTATTGCGTTATATTACACGAAATAATTATATTTATATTTATATAATATATATATAGAATTTATATATTATTTATCACGATGAGTAATTACATTTGGTATCTCCTGGTTTGTAACTCACGATTAATCATAACAATGGCTTTTATTTAACCGCACGGGATCATAAAGATTTACGTCACTAGTACAACCTGTCTTTACGATTATTTTTGGGAGACACGTTGCGACGATATAGATACACCCACAATTCTAATTACAATATGATACACGTTTCGAGATCTCGAATTATTTTTCCATTTTTTTTTTTGCCAAATTAATTGATTTTCATTCGTTCGAATTTTAATGTCAATTCCATGACGCAGATTTCTTGTGTGATATCCAATTATCGCGACAAACCTCAACGGTGGGATTACTCGTTCTTGTTTTTTGTTGACGTGACGATAATTCACTTCTCCCTCGGCGAAGAATTTTATCGCTAAAGATCGATGAACGGTCTTATCACGTAACGTTTATTTCCTCGTCATCCTCATTGTCCGTATAGTCCCTCGACCTTTTTGGACTGGATGGTGGACTCGTGTCGTTAAAATCAATTCGCGGTTTCTCGCCATCGGCATCGCTCAAATCGGGATGGGGATTGTTCTTGTTCGGCAAGGTTTGCTCACGCGAACCTCCCTTCGCTAGCAACTGTCGTTCCTTCGTGTTTCGCCATTTCATTCGCCGATTTTGAAACCATATTTTAACCTGAAACAAATATTTCCATCAGTCACTTTGAAATTCTTCGATAATTACGTCGATTTAGACCTGCAGCTCAAAATCCACTCAATTTTTTGCTTTTCACGCCCTTTATCACTTAAGGAGGTTGGCTACATACGACAAAATGATAAGAATTTAATAAAATTTCGTCATCATATTTTTTAACATCAAATACGATGACACAAATTTTTTTTACAATTTTTTTGTCTACATAGTTTTCGAATAATTTGAATTTACAATATCCTATGCTTATACATGTAAACTCTAGTGTTCCATAACTTGAAAATTATGTGAAAGGAAAATCTTAGAAAAATTGTATTCTCATATTTAATACTAAAGAGTATGCTCACCAAATTTCCTCAAATTTGAATAATTTCGAATTTTCCTATGCTCTTAACATGACAACATTGTTGTGTGTGTTTTTTTATTCGAGTTATTCAATGCAATTTCGACGACTTTTGAGCTGCAGCCCTGATTCGACATAATTAGCAATTCACCAGTTAATTAAATTGAACAAAAATTGGTAATAAAATTCCATCTCCACTGGAGTCAATAATAAGGAATATATTTCGACCCTACATCGATGGCTCGGAACGGGGATTTAATAAAGTACGATATTTTCCATAGCCAATATTATTTTATTGTAAAAAAGGAAGAAAGTTTGAAATATCCTTTCCGGCAGAAGGATCGCGTAGCATAAGATAGAAAATGATTTGCTGCTCATGGCGAATCGCTAAGGGTGAAATAAAAATTCATCGTCCCTCGTACTTTATCGTGTGCGGTTTTTTTAGTCGGCGTTCTTTATCGCTAAAAGAAAGCCGATAGAGTTGCCTCGATGGAATTTTCAAGAGTTGTGAGTGGGGAGGAACGCCGGATGAAACGGAAGTCGCGCGCGGAGGAATGGGAACGGGCCACGATATCGAGAGGAATATGACAGGGGAGTTAAACGGGGATTACAGCTCGCTAAACGCTCCGTTGGGTATACTCTCCCAACGGGGGGTTATTTCAATCTTCCGCGGGGGTTGAAGCAGGCACACGCGCCTTACCGTCGTCTCTTACACCCCTCGATCCAATCGGAACGTCCGGGTCCCGCCCTATCACCAATCGTTGCTCCGGACTACATTCATATATATGTATATACCATATTTATATAAGGGGAATAAATCCATGGGCAATTCTACGCTCGACCGACCATCCCTTATCCCGAACCACCTAATGTCTTATTTATTTATTGCATTTCCTCATAGAACGATAAAAAATTAATTTTTTCCATTAATCAAATTTTATTTCGATCAATTATTAATCTCGCGTGCGTAATTGATTCAAAAAAAAAAAATTCATCTCGACGCTTTGAATTTCTGGTGAGTATTAAAATAATTTACTGATATACATTTTTTTACAACAAGATCATTGGTTGAATAACCAAATTGGATTTTGGAATTGGAATCCAATGAAAAATATTTCTTTTCATTCATGATTTGTTTGATTTTTTTAATTATCATAATTTTTTGAGCTCATATAATTTTTGGGTCTCGAAAGCCGATCTTTTTATCATCATAATTACATTCTGCCTTCGGATATTGGGCTTTGCCACCGAGAAAATAAAATTTCTCCGACTTCTCGATTTTTCAGAGATTTACAGATTCAGAGTATTCGCTCATTACGAATTTAATCTCACAGATTTCAAATAAACCCCGACCTTATTTTTTCCACAAAAAAAAAAAAAACCATCGAATCCAAGCCCTCGAAATATTTCGCAATACTTTTTGCATCCTACGACAGCTGAAAGAGTCGAGCAAATATGAGGAATGGTCCAAAACGTCGTGAGTCGAATGGCTCATATTTTATAGAGCATCGAAGCTCTTGAATCTCTTCCTTTTAATGTAATTCTCCGATGTATTCAGGCATAGCGAATATATAGCGAGCAACACCCACGCGTATGGTCTAGTAACCATACGAAGCAAAGATATATGTATATTCAGTTAAATCTTCTCATCCCCCTTGGTACGTGTATCGAAATGTAAATGTGCAGTATGCGAATTCCCCTCAACATATTTCCATATCTCTCGTCTGCTCACGTACGTGTTCTCACGAACAATAACACGAAAACTCGAGAATAGCGATACCCAACGACAATTTCAATCTTTTCTTTTGTTTTTTACACCATTCCAAAATATACTCGTAGCACGAATGTTACTGATGGACAACAATTCGACACGTCAACGAAATATTGATACAACTTTTTTTTTCCATCGATTATTCCGTTTCCGCTTGCGATGTCATCCAGTAATTTGTAACGTCGTTTAAAGCAATCAAATATATTGCTCATTCTACCATTGTTTTTTGAAAATAATTGGAATGAAAGAAAATATTGTTAGACATGGTTGAAACTTTTCAATTATTAACCCTTGGAAAATAACGTCTTTTTTTAAATTTATTTTCAATAATTCATATCCCCGGTAATATTTAACGAAAAGGATTCAACTTGGGCTCATTCTTTTCGTTTTTTAATGCAGAATCACGTGAACCCGGCGCACTTTCGCAGAATTTTATTCTAGAACGTTAACCTCATGATTTTTTCATCTATTCCGGTAACCTGGGATCAAAATGACCCCAATTTTGAAAAATTCATAACTCCGGTAAAATTCAACGAAAAGAATTCAATTTAAGTTCATTTTTTTCCGCAAGTCTGGGAGAATTTCGATTTGAGCTAAAATTTAGTAAAAAAATACGGTGAAACGATAAAAAAAAGAGAGAACGAACGGAAAAAGGGCGCGAGATTTAAAGTTGCTTGGGGTCGTTTTTGACCCCAGGTTTATCCCCCCTCCCCCCCCCCCAGGGTTAATATTTTCAGTGCGTTGAATAAGCCGAGTCAGCGAAGAATTTGGTAAAAAAAACGCTCCCGGCATTTCCATTTGTTACCGTGTATTTTCGTAAGTTCGTGAGGAAATTTAATTTGATAAAATTTGTACTAGTAAAAGTTTATTTCCATTGGATTCGAATACCAAATACATTAACACAAGGTTTGCTCTTGTTGGTTGTATTAGTTGGAGTGTTGCGTGTAATTCGAATACAAAACGTACGCGCGGTTCGAGTGTCAGGAAGGAAAAGAGCCCTGGGCAAAGTTTGCACACCCTCAAGGCTACTTTCGCAGCATTTAATGGCAAGGTTGGCGTTTCCGCAACGATGAAACATTGACCCTAGGCATGAGCCGTGCCAAGAACCCCTCAATCCTTGTCGATTGATTTTATTTATTCCCTGTGTGGTGAAACTGCTTCGCTTTTCGAAATTTCATTCCGATACTCGGAAGGGCGCGTGTGCAGTTGACACCTCGACCCACCACCAACGCCATTCATTTTCTCTCTCATTCGTTTTATCCTCAAATATATTTTCATATGGATATTCTGTTTCTTTGGCTTTCTCTCCTTGCAGAACGAAAACACGTGTCAAATTTTAAACGACGACGACTAACCACGAGATTTTTGTCACTCTGTAAATGATTTTTGCAGAAAAAACTTTGAAAAAATTAAATCGAGACCAAAATCGATTTCAAAAATAATTTTTTTTTTTTTTTTTTCAAAATTCGAGGCGATAAAAAATCACGAAAAATCCGGAGAGCGTTTTGGCGGGAAAGTCGATTATATTTTATAATTTATTTCGGATTTTCATGGGGCGAAAACAAAATTTAAAGGAATCAACGAAATTTTGGTAATTTCGTACAACAACAAAAAAACGTTTCGTTATTTTTAGTCGAAGTTCTCATTAATTAAACGCTTCGTTGTACCAATTCAATATTTCTGAGACACAGCAAGGATAACGACAGTAATATCGAAATGCTGAGCTTTGCTTGCCGAAAAGTTGGTTTATGCTTTCTCTTCTCTCACAAATGCACCCTCCCGGTAGTACTGATTGATTGTCCCGTCAGACGCAGGCACTCAAAGTAGCGCAGAAAACCATCAGAAGTACCTAAGTGTGTAGTAGTTACAGCAGTCCACTTGCGCATGAAACTCAGTAAGTGGAGTAGTCGCATTTTGTACAATGTGAAAGAAAACGAATGAATGGGTCCTTATTTTTGTTGAAACTCTCGAAACTCGTGTATAAATGCCTTAAATCACATTATGTGATTTCCACGGATGTGCGATCGAGATACAAACATCGTTTTTTAACGAGCCCCACAAACTTATTTTCAGATCTCCGATAAAATCGCATTAAATTTTATAATTTTTGAAATGTAACCTTTTCGTTACCTATTCCTGTAACCTAGGGTCAAAATGACCCGAATTCTGAAAAATTCATATCTCCGGTAAAATTTATCGAAAAAAGTTCTCCGTGGGCTCATTCTTTTGGTTTCTTAATGTAGGATCACACAAATCTGGAACCCTAGCACGGTAGCCTCATCTTTTTCTACCTATTCCGTTAACTTAGGGTCAAAATGACCCGCATTTAAAAAAATTCATATCTCCGGTAAAATATAACGAAAAGGGTTCAACTTGGGCTCGTTCTTTTCGGTTTCTGATGCAGAATCACGTGGGTCTGGGACAATTTTGCTTGCAGTCGAAAAATCAGTCAAAAATGCGGTAAAACGATAAAGAACAGGAGAATGAAGAGAGAAAGGGCGCCTGGGGTAGTTTTTCACCCCAGATTACCGTTCCAAGGTTAAACGAGTTCCCCATTCCAGTGTAACATTTACGTTTTAGGCAAAACGTGGCTGTTTCAATTTTTGGATACAATTGAAGTAAATTTCAATTTAACCCGGTTGAAAAAAAATATTTCAATTTTTCCTTTCATTACCTCAATAGCTTGCTTGCTTGCTTGCTTGAAAAAGCTCTTGAAATCTCTAGGTTAATTATTAGCCTGCATCGTCCAATTGTAATTGACACGCTGAAGAGAATCAACTATTAGGCCAAGTTTAGTCTTTGTATACATAGATATAGGAACATATAGACGTAATATAGTTGGAGTTGATACTGGAAGGAGTAATCGAACCGGATGGATCGTGTGGACTAGGCATAATGACATCTGAAACGCGTTATAGAGTAAGCGCGAGTGGGTAATCGTTAAACGATTGGCTGCAGCCTCGACACCCTCTCGTGCTATCCAGGAGACTTTCATCGCAGTCGCACTTTCTCTACCTTGGTAGTGACACCCTCAGGAGCAGAGAGTCGACGGCGGTGGGACGCGAGGACGCCGACGCCGTTTGAGCCACCTCCACAGCGGAGTGTGGTTCATCGTTCGACTCACCCCTCGGATATATGGGCCCGCAACAGCGAACTAACCCCTTTCGTAGGAGCTTCCAAGCGTTTGTGCAGGGCTTGACGTTCCTAGAGCGAAGAGAGCCGTGTGTTTCCGTCGCTGCTCTCCCTCCCGCCGGCCCTTTCCCCCACGAGCGCCGCCATCTGGCGCCGTTTAATAAAAGACGATCGATTATGACGTCGGCCTCAGAACTATACCCGTCCGAGAACGAAGAAGCTGCTTTGAGACGCTGAATCTTGGATCGGGCGACTAGCCACCAGCCACGCAAGCTCATCCATTATTTTACAACAACTCGAGATCTCCTATTGATCCATTTCCTACCAATCTATCGTTTTCCAATTAGCCTTCACGTTCGAGAGTTAATTATATTTTGTTTCTTAGTCCGAGCAACTGGACCAAATGTTAACCCTTGGAGAACACACTCGGTATGACGGCATATTGGGTCAATTTCACCCGAGGTGTTTTCCAAATCGTTGTAGTCCGGTAAATAGGTATATTTTTTGCAAATTGTAAACTCAAGTAATTCGACAACTATGTGGACGAAAAATACAAAAAAATTTTGGGTCTTCGTATTTTATGTTAAAGAATATTATCACCAAATTTTATAAAATTCTTATCATATTGTCGTATGTAGGAAACCTCCTTAATAGCCGAAACATTCGGTGCCATTAAATGCCGAACAATCGCTGATGGGACATCGCCAGGGTCAAAAAGACCCAGTGTGTATACAAAGAGTCAATTTGAAAACCTTAGTATCCCAGCCATTGGGCCTCCAAATTCAAAAACCACACAATAGCAAACCGCTGATCGAAGGATCTCGGAGGTTTCTTTTCGTCAGACGTACCGAGACTCAGATTCGCCCAGACAAGGATCCACACCGCCTAGGAGTTCCGAGATGCGACGGCAAGCCGAGGAATGAATCGGAAGTCTAGCAGCTTTTCCGCAATACCGATACGCACTGAGAAGACCATCTTGTCGGACCTTTTGGATTACTTGAGTAATATATACGGAGCTTGTTGTATGAGGATCGCCAGACTGTTTGACTATAAGTTGTTATCATCTATCCCTGACTCGTTTAATAAAAGGCGATCGATTATGACGTCAAGCTCAGAAGTTACCCCCTTGGTGTTGAGGGTATAGCCCAGAGTTGGGTAGAGAGTGGGAGAAAAACGGAGCCTGCGAGTGAAATGGAGTTGGAGAGTCCATCGTATATATGTATGAGTAATACATACATGTACTATAGTTCCTCTACAGTGAATATGGCAGAAAGCTCTGCAGAGTGCTTGGGGCAGTTTGTCGGATGAAAGATAAAAAAAAGAAAAAGCTTCACACACCTATTTCCTTTCGTTCACCGCCACAGTGTGCGGTAGCACGTACGAATATCACGAGAGGGGAATGAAAAACTTGTCGAAATTCTCATGTTAATACTCTTCATCTATATCGGGCGCAAGGGGTCTTCAAAATTGATATACCTACAGATATAGGTTCTCATATTCTTGGCGGAACCATAACCCAAGCTGTCCTCAACCATATAAAAGGAGCAACCATTTGATTATAGCTATTGGGAGGAATATGAAAAATGGCAGAGAAAGGAGAAGAGAAAAGTTGGATCTTACAGTCGATGGGGTACGATTCAGGAATGGCAGCTCGTGCCATTCCAAAAAGTGCCTCAAAAGAAGGGGCGCAGTAGGGATGCCCAACGCTAATGGAATCCGTAACAATTAATAACCGTTTCGCTGCAAATATCTTTTTAATCTCCAAGCCATGAAGTTATAGTTGATACAGACATAAAACATTTAAAGTTTCGACCAAGAAGATTCTAACAGGAAGTTCCAACAGACAGCCAGATAAAGAGGAAGAGGAAGTACTCGATCTTACTCTTACTGCGCAAAACAGCTCACCAGAGAGTGATTAAAGTTTATCCACAAAGGAGAAGCCTGTGGTACATTCTTATATATGTATAGCATACGGCAAAGCCAAGGCTCTTGCTCTCTCACGTTAGAGAGGGGTATTGTATATTCATGGTTTCTTAGCTACCGCCTTTAGAGGAAAGCACGCCTGGCCGAAAAGCGGAAAGCAAAAGGAAGGGGCGGGAGAGGGCTTACGCCTCTCCAAGTTAAATCCATAATGGATGAAGCTCTGTTTGAAGGAGTGAGCAAGAAAGAGTCTGAGCTTCAGACGGAGAGAGAGAGAGAGAGAGAGAGAGAGAGATAAATAGCGGGAGAGGGGCTCGGAGTTGGTGACGGCTATCTGACTCCTGTAGTCCTAGCTCCGCAAGCTCCAGCTAAAGCTGCAAGATATTGCCGCAACGTTATATTCATGTTATGCCCTGCAAGAGGCAGCTCTTGTTTTTAATATCTACACAGCTTTTGGATCATAATACCAACAACTTTTGGAATCATATACCGATTTATTCTACCAGGATATACATACATATCCATTTATCCACCGACACCAGCCACACATACCAAGGAAAATGCGAAGCAGCACCCAAATCTTTCGTACTTATTCATATTTTGTTTAAAATAATTTATGATAATTCTAATCTACATTACCGTGCCGAATATTTTATCTCAACAATTCACTCCTCGATGCATCGAATTCCTTCCATCGAATCTCTCCCTTTTTTGATAAATAATGGAAATTCCATAACGTGGTTGGATTTTGTTCATCATTCTCGTCATTGAAGTCGAAAAAAGTGAAATTAGAGGCCCGAAACCTTTGCAATAGATACAAGTAACGATATCTGCTGGTAGTAGATGAGTGTGAGATGTGACTGAATTACATAGGAACCCGAAAAAACCCTTTCTCGGCACAAATCTTTTTTTGTAATATACTTATTCAATGATTCACGGACTCTGTAATTTTTTGATGGTCATAGTATATGTTGTGCAAACAATCCTAAAATTTGAGTCCTTAATATTGAAAAATGGGGGAATAATTAATTTTTTTCTGAAAAAAAAAAAAACCCATTTTTGCTGAATTTTCACCAGTTTAACCAGTTAAAAGAACGTCTTCCATAAATTGACCGGAAAAAATCATTAGAAATGTTGAAGAAGTCTTCAACAAACTGGGAACAATTAGTTGGAAGTTTCGAAACACCCATACGTCTTAGACACTTGGTTTTTGAAGGTGGGGTAATATGGCACCCCACATCGCCTCTATGTGGCCAGGCAGAGGTGTGGCCGTTAAGGGTTAATCCACTGTTCAAAGAGCAAGCCCATAAAAAATTCGGAGGGGTAGTTTTTACTGGGACGTAACGTCATCAGAAGAAGGTCGATACTATGGACGTATCAAATGAAAGAATAGCGCTGAGTGAGAGTACTCGGAAATGGAATACGAAAGCAAACTGCGATATAGCATTGGCTAATGGCTACAAATTGATTTGACTGATGGAATTCTAGAAACTCTATATCCTTCCACATATACACATTACAAAGACGTATGCACAAGCGCAGTGAAATACAAACCTACATAATGGGCGATCTGTCTATAACGTATGTCAGCTTCAGATCCGTGGGAAATACCAGCTCTGCCCACAAGTTTGACCATCCGACCAACAGACGCCTATACCCCATTTACACAAGATGATACAAGTGAACAAGGCCTCCACCAACATCCCTTAAACATCACTACACATCCTTGTCGACCTTCTATATTATGATTATTGAACCTCCATAAATATCTGCCTCATTGAGTTCGAGATCGTCATGAGTCCCGCAATTTCATGCTTTTAGTGACATGAACCTTGTCAAAAGCTGCTCAACTAAATCCTGCAATCTGACCTCCACAATAAGGAATTTTAGTGGAGCCATCTTTTATTTTCCTTTCTAATTACCAAGGAAATCTTGTTTCTGATTAAATCAAGCTCAATATTTTTTGATCCTTTACAATGAAACCTCATTGAAGAAAAAACAAAAGGACTACAAACGACTTGATATTAATTGCATCTGGTCCTACTTAAGATACAAATAGTGGAAGGCAGGAAATATTTCTTAATTCGCCATGGAAGTCTGACAATATTCAACCGAGCACGGCTCTCTCGGAATGAGAAACGTGCGCGCTTTTCTCGAATTATAAGGCTTGCCTTTCGCTCCAAGATTGAGTGCTTTTCTCTCTCCCTTTCATCACCCGGATAACAGATTTCCCCCGTTTGTTGGAACTGACGTCCTATTTAATAACAAACACAGAACAAAGTGGGGCCATTATTTAATTCCTCACTATTATGTTCAATCGAATTCCATACTGGAGAGTAGAATTCCTGTTCTCTACTTGAGGATGTTGAGTCCCTCAGCAAATGATAAGAAAATTCGGAAAATTTGGTATGTTTTTGTATGAAGTATTTAAGAGATTGTGTAAAAATTTCACGACAATTAGGAAGCTCGCTATTGAGCAATTAACGTTAACAAATTAAATGTCGTCTCATGGAAACTGATATAACTTTGCAAAAAGTTTTTTTTCCACCTCTCAATTTTTCAATATCTTCAATATACCAAAAGCAACGGAAACAAAACCCAGTTGATTGATAAATATTTTTTGTACTTATTTGAAAAATTGTTATTAACAAAATGTTAATTCTTTAATAACCAACTTCCTAATCTTCGTTAAATTTTGAGACGACCTCAGATACTTCATACAAAAACGTACTAATCTTTCACAATTTTTTAAATGTTTTTACATGAAGTGTTCAGCTGGTCAGGTCCAAATTTCACGACGACCAAGAAGCTATTCATTGAACAATTAGCATTAACAAATTTCATAGGTACTCAACATCCTTGAGATCCTTTCGAGGTCCTTGGACTGCTCAAGGGTTTCGATAAAGAGCTCATCCTAATAATTTCGATCATGATTTTTTATGGACAATCGTGATCGGTAAAAAATAAGTTTTCCCTGTATCAGGTGTCAGTGTTCGAAGAGTTATTACATGCTGAAGCGATGTGGTTCATATTTTAGCTCAATAATCAGCTGAGTAATCAGTAGATTTATTTTTTCTTCGGTTTTGTTTATTTTTGGAGAATAATTGCCACAGGAAATCGCATGCGTACACGCCTTAGAGCCCTTTATATATTAGGAACGACAGTATCGTTTGATTTATATGCATTTTGTATGCATTTTTATGCACGTGGATATTATATTCATTCGAGACGTTACGCCTGAGTGCATGTTTGTTTTTTTTACGATAGAATAAGCAAATAATTTTCTCATCGCTTAGAGCATAATCGTAAAGTGAATAAAATTGAGCTCTGCGATTGAAAGCGCTTGTAAGAAAATTTGAAGTCTCGATAAATTGACGAGGGTTTCGATCAGACTTGCTGTAATTACTATGGCGTTAATACAGCATCAGGTTACATCGAGATTGACGGAAATTCAATAATGTGGTAAGTGGCTTGTAATGGATTTTGCGAATTTGGCAAACTTCCAATGTCCGGAGCAAGTCAGGAGGCTTCATGAATGCAGTGGCGTTCATTTTAATTGGCTCATTGTCAGGATTCCGGAAACGTGAGCTCTACACAAATAAGCGGTGGATTAAAAAGCATAGGACATGGAAACCCCTGGAGCGTCGGATAGGACAGAGTCTTTGAAAATGTTGAGGGTGACGTCAGCAGCGAAGCAGCAACAGAGCAGCTTCCGTACTTTTTCTTCGTACAACACAGTCCAGAAAAGAACGATTAAGATGGCACGGGGTGATCCTGACAAGCTGCCATCCTGCAGGAAGCAAATCTGGCATGCGGCGTCGACTTGGATTATTAAAGAGATAAGCAGTCCCTGTACTCAGCATCTTTGCGTCTGAAGGGGCTATCGTATTTCCTTCATTTTACGTGGCATTCAATTCCACTGGGCCGATGTTCCTTCTCCAATGCTTATCGTAATACTTTTTCACTTTTCTCGTATATAATTGAAAAATAAAAAACATGCAGTGGCTGCGTTAGGGAACTGAATCATTAATAACGTGCAGTCAACAAACGCCGGCAAAATTAAATTACATCGCTCTGTAAGATTAAACGATAATTAATCGCGTTTTATACATTGACCCTTCGAGTGCACGCCTCCTATAAATTTATCTTGGGTCAATCTGACCCAAGGCGTTATATTCCGGTAAATATGCATTTCTTTTTGTGCAGACGTTTTTTTTTACCGAATCAGCCACATCTTCCAGGCTCCAAATGTATTATTTTTCGAAATCGAATATAAATTGCCAAAGAATCGGTAACTTAAATCGTCGGGGTCAAAATGACCCATTGTGTACTCGAAGGGTATTCGAAAATAAATTCTGAAGAAAGTCGTTCCTTTCGAATGCCAAAGAATCGGTGACGTCAATTGTTGGGGTCAAAATGACCCAGTGTGTACTCGAAGGGTAACGGAAAATGAAATTTCGCAAAATTCGTTGCTATTAAATGCCAAAAAATCGGCGACGAAGAATTGTCGGGGTCAAATTGACCCAGTGTGTACTCGAAGTGTCAATTGGATAGAAAACTAATCTCCTGCATTCGCGATCTTTGCTCCAAGAGTATAGTTAAAAATCGTGTATGCATATTCTCGGATATTTGCGATATAGAGGATGATCCACGTCACACGTCCTAGTTCCGACAAGCGAATAGAATCTCTTCTTGGACCAGCCAACAAACGCATAGCGACGATACGCAACGCGAGCAATGTTCACAATAACGTTGAGTAGTTTTATCGACACTTTATGACTGATCGGACTGTCGATAGCAGTGAATCTATATAAACGCAACATCGATATTTTATTCGACGGTACGACAGCGTTAAAATTCTTTCCGAATGCTCCGGGTCAACGGAAGACGTGCAAATATTTTTGCGAGCTCTAACACACCACGACATTGAAGTTTGCATCTTTCTAGTCCAACGAAAAATCGTTCATCCATT
>JAPYYS010001359.1:0-21386 GCA_030522525.1 Campopleginae sp. 14b
ACTGCTTTTTGTGATTTTTTTACTGCGATATTGAATCGGCTTTGAGGTATATATCAGTGGAAAGTGAACAGTGCGACGTTTATATTCGATTTTATTCTCCTTCCCGACTGATGAAATCACCAAAATCGTTATTTTTTAATCCCCATTATCTCCTGAATATGATCCTTAAAATCTCGGTCCATTAAATAAACGAACAAGAGTGAATGATTTTCGTGAATCTCATCGGGCGACACGAGAGTATGGGCGTATGTTGATTAAAAGTCTTTCCTGTCGTTGGCTAGTTCGAAAAAAACCCGACAGTATATTCAATTCGCACGATAATACATGTCGTCCCCTTAGTCAACCGGATACGAGATCAGAGGTCACTCGTGCTTTCGAGTCTCAGTTATAGTTCCTCGTACTTTTCATTGGGCACAAAAGAAAACATTCATCAAACCTTCGGCTTTTTACTGACTTGAGACACGCGCAAACGAAACTCTCGGTTTAAATCTTCTCAAACAAATTAATCAATTCAATTTATAATCCGATGATTTTTATCCTATAGTCAATTAATCGAAATAAACAAGTCCGGCGAAATAATGATTCCTCCTGATCCCTATACGATATTCACGACTTTGTGAGAACATGCAACGGAAAAATGGATAGAAAAAGTGTTCGTGGCCCAAGAACGTTTTCCCGGAATCGAATAATGAATTTTCAATGAATTTATCCCAAAAAGTTCAGAATTTTTTTTTATCACGATGATTTTTCGTCTTCGAACGAAATAATCGATTAATAAAACGTACCCTTTGCTATGGTGAAAAACAAAAATATTTTCAACGACATTTCTCGATCGATTATCATGCCGAAATAATTGCTTCACACTACTCAGATAAATGTTAAATTTTCATGATAGGTTTATGCAACGATTGACACAAAACTGAAATAAATTGACGAGCAATTTGTGTTCGACGAATGTGTTTCGTGAACATGAACAAAATATTAATGAAAAATCTGCAGAGCCTTCAATTAAACAATGGAAAATTCGACCCTGTCATATTATTGTGGACACTTTTAGAAAGTTAATCAAATTTGTGATTTTAATCATCATCCCTCGTTTTGATCGTCCGGAGATTCTTAAAAATTTCGTCAAATCGATTTTCGAATGACAGCAATTTCTTCACAACAATTTGGCACAGATATTGGCAGCGTGAATGTGTTGAAAATCTCTCGACGAAGGAAATAAGCGCTGGTTCGTGGAAACGCCTTGAAAATAAGGGATTAAAGTTGTTAAAATGTCGATGGAAATATGAGATTCAGGACTTTGACGTTTGTCAGTTGATGATAGATTGATCATTGTTGATACAGTCTGGGTTAGTAAACCACGATGCAAAGCACCGTGCAACGATTGGATTGAGCAAAGATTGTTGGATCCGAGACCCAAGACGTTTTCGTAACAGACGTGGGACCGGCTCCTCGTGACATAAATGTATATACAACGAACGATGCGCAGGCTTGGTTTTTCCGTCTCTGCGCGTCTGTCGTGGGTCCGAGATCGATATCTCACGGAGAGTGACAAAAATTACGCTAATAGAGGTTACGAAAATCAAGGTCTCAGTGTTGCATTCCATCAATATTGGCATTCAACTATTATGGAAATCCAACAGACACATTTGACTATCGTGGAGCAGCCATTTGACCTTGAGGTTGTTCGAAATCGATTGGTAATAATGTTGCCTCCGATTTGCAAATAAATCCCAAAACCATAAATCCCCACGTGACGATTTGCACGGGCACAACAATGAGAATAGTTTCTGTCCGTGCCCCGTTGCCTATCCAATTGCATTTCAAATATTCGAAATATAAAATGAACGGAACACCATCGTCGCGTCCGCAGAGTTCCATAATTATAAAATGCCCTGAAATCCGCTTAAATATTATTCGATATTGAAATATTGTTTTCTTTGATTAATTTCTAGCGGACTGAAACCTGAAAGAAAGAAAAATGCGGAAACGGCCTGTTTACGTATTTTTATGTGTGACCCTCGCCTTTGTGTTTATATTCGTAACGAGCCACGAGTTGACAACAAGGTTTGTACCTTCATTCAACTTCTTCGCAAGTCCCGACATTTCCTGCTATGTCGAGCCATCCACTGCACATGGGGTCCAAGACTTTTATGCCGGCGACTCGAAAAAAGGTGAGAAAACATTATTTTTCATTATATCTCTATCTGAGGGTCTTCGATTTTCATTTTGTTTCAAAACCTCCAGCTCTTCCCGCCCTTGCGACGATCCCAACGTTTGGCATCGTCCCAATATGCCATCGTGCCAAGTCTACCAACTGCCAACAACCCATTGGCACTCCTAGTGGCAACTCAGACTTTCCTTAGTCCGAAAAATATGAGGAAATCCGTGTTTGGCTCAGAAAACCTTGAGTCTCGACAAGTGCCAGTAGAAACAGGAGCCACTCTCTGTAAACACTGTAAACAGTGTCGGAGAGCTTATAGGAACTGGACAGTCTGCTGGTGCCTTCTCGAGTCATTAGCAACAAAAAAAAAGTAACAAATGAGCCTGAGAAAGCGAAAAAAACGAGTTGAAAGAACGATCCGTGAATTTCAGGGATCCACGATGAAGGTTTGACCAATAAACTCATGATATTTCGTAAGAACTGAAATCCATCGTGTTCGAAGTACCTCCACGGAACTTTACGTAAAAAAATCATGTTTTTGTTTGATTTAATTCATTTTTCCGAAATTTCAATGAAAATAAAAAAAAAATTTCATTCGGAATTGTCGCCCAAAGGTTCGGTCACGATCTCATGATAAAAAACATTGACGGTTCGGAAATTTCGTCATTTTAAAAATTATCGCAACGTCCCCGAGGAATTAGAATCTATTTTTTTTGTTGTTGATAATTATGAAAAAAAATTAAAACTATTTTTCGACAAAATCTATATCCGTTTAGGACTCGCATGATTTTTGCGAAAATTTCACGCAAATACGTTCCGAGTCAAAGTTTTGTCATTCACCAACGAGTTTCGTAGCGATGAATCATCGAATCAATGAATACGAACATGGAAAAATCGTAGGATCCTGACATTTTTTGATTTTTACAAAACGTAATTGAAAATATGACACTTATGAATTAATACGTATGTTAGTTTTACGACGTGATCGTTAACCACTGGATGACGAATTGTGAAGTATGTGTCGAGGAATCGTTCGCGGCAGGAATGGCCGGAAAATGTCGTGAGGGACTTGACAACGCGTAACGTTCGATATCCGTTCTCTTTGAGTTCTGAATTGATTAATATTGATGGGTCAACAGTAATGAGTCTTGTCACATTTGGTTGTCAGTAAGGCCATACGAGCATCGCTATCACGATGACTTTTTTTTATTCATTTTCCTCTACTTGAGTGTGATGTCACTCAGGGCATTAAATACACAATCGTAACTCGTAATGTTGGTACACAGAAGGAACAGTCGTTGCAGACGATGGTAACGACCATGACACCGAACGTCAGCTGTTCGATTTTTTCTCCGTTATTGCCGAACTCTTTGTTTTGAAATTTTCAACGGCCCTCGAAAGTGAATTGACAAAGTGCGAATACATGAACCTTCGGTGTATAATCGACCATGATTTTTCCTTCATTTTCATTCGATTATTTTTATATTTAGTCCCACCATTTATTATCACCATTTCGTGAAAAATGTTCCAAGCTTTCGGGCATGGACCACTCGCGCTTTACATTTAAATATTGATTCTATTAGGAAAATAGCATTTTTTCAACGAATTTTCGTTGGACACACATTTCCAACCTTCAACTGTCATTTTTTCTTGAATTTGAAACTAATGATCGGAATGTTTGATGTTCTTATCCAATTTGGGGCTAAAGTTGTAACAAATAATTATTTTTGGTGAACAATTATTAATTATCAATTATTGTTATTAATTATGATTATATAATTATTTATTATAGTTAGTTATTAATTATTAATGATTAACAATATTTGAAAAATAATTTTTTCGAATTAAATTTCGTTCGATCGACTTTTTCAATGTATTTTATTACTGTAGTTCGTTACGAAATTTGCAACGAGTGATTGAAAAACTTGAATTATTCCAACTGCGTTTTGCTCGAATATTAAAAAAAAAGGTTTTCATGCCAAATGTGAATTTTTTTGAATAAAATTTCGTTCAATCCCCATTTTCAGTTTGAGAGCTTTAGTCGATTTTGGGATTCACGACGGATCTGGAATACTTGATTTTTTCAAACTATTTTTCGGTAGAATTATTTTTCAATAGGATTTCTTACCAAGGAAATACATTTTTCCGGACTAATTTTCACACTGCACAGATTTCAAACATGCAGCTGTAATTTGCATTCTTCGCTATGCTTCGTGCATCGCTATAATAGGGGTGTGGCTATTCACTAGAAACACTGTGGACACGTTCGACTATATGCGATGAGTAGATGAAAATATCGAACTTTCAATGGAAAAATTTGGAAACGATCGATTCAGTTACGATTACAAATAATTAAAAAAACCATCAACGCGTTACCTGCAGTGAAAAATGATAAAAAATTCTGTCAAGATTTTTCTATCATGCTGCACTATATTCGGAAAATCAAAAAATTTGGCGTGGCTTATATTTGCCATTCAGTGGTCGCTTCGATCGATAGTGGGCGTGAATCGAGTGGAGAATATGGAACGAAGATCGATACAAAACAGTGAAAAAAAAAAAAAAACTAATGAGTGAGAAAACGAAACTAAAAACGCCGACTGACTTTCCTCACATTCTCTGACCTTGAAATATATTTTTATGAACATCTTTTAACGAGTACTTCGAGTTTCGTTTGTCATCTAAATATCCAAGGGCATCAAGATGTTCGCTATTCTCCACCGAGTTTGTTGATATTTTATGAGCTCTGAGTTTATTGATTTCTTGCGACGACCCAGGAAACTTGTCGCCCGCCCCTGGCCCCTGTCCTGTCCATGTAAATCGACCTTAAAAAACGAAATCAAGACCGGGATATTTTTACGCGAAAGCTGGTGAACCCTCTGACTGAACAATCGGTGAACTCTTATCACCGATTCAGCACTTCAAGAAAATTTCGATTATCCAAAAAAACCTGTAGGCATGAATGAAGATTGGAGACCGAACGAAAAGAGAAAGTGATCGAGCAGCCGGAGGGCCTTTTTTTCAAGTCAAATCTAAAAACTATTTCCACACATAAAACTGCATCGTTATTTCTACTCCGGGAACCCTAAGCACGAGTCGTTCGTTCTCGTCATTTGAGAGATTCTGGAAGGCGCGATGAAAATTAGGAAAAAGTTCATCAGTCTTCTAATTGTACGGCGATACTAAACGCCGAGGTTTATTGAGAATAATGTAGATTAGCACTTTTAACATTGAGTGTGTTGCTCGTGTTTTACCCGATTTCTTTTTATTTTTATTGTTAAACTGTCGCAGGGAAGTCGCAGAAAAACGTGGCACAGATCGTTTCGGTCACATAAAATGCTGTGGCTCCTAAAAGTTCCGTTTCCGACAAGCATTTTAATGCAAATTGATGGCGAACAAATTGTAGATTGTTTACACGTTTTGACATAAACAGAAACGACGTTTAGTCTTCGGGGTTGTTTCGTCTCCGGCGATGTTTAGTCTTCGGGGTTGGACTGCCATCAAATGTGGCCTGTGAGTTTCGTGGTCCAGTAGTGCGATATCGATATCAAGTGATGCCGAGGACGAAGGGAATGAAAATCGAAAAATTACAGTCCAAAATAAAATCACAAGGGACCCCAAAATTTCTAGCAATTTTTGACTCTGTGAATTGTAAATTCTCGGGAAATTAAAAACGTTCGATAACGTAGAAAAAAAAATGTTTTCGTTTCCCCGAACATTTGCACTCTGCACTGTCAAAAATGGACAAAGGTCAAGGTCATACTTAAAGTATATTCTGTAACATCAATTTTTCGACTATTTTTTCGCTGCTTTGTAAACAAAATCGCTGCGGGAATTTATTTCTTGTTGGGAATCTTTCTTTAATTTTGGTAAACATGAATTTCAGAGCCGGAGATGCCAAAGCCAGGGAGAAGCATATTTTTTCACGAAACGTCGTGCTTCGGTGAGGAAGGAATATCGTTAACATCGCGTGAAGCCTGCGCCGTAGAGTCAGCAGCACTAATGAACCCACAAATGATGGTTTACTTGCTACTCTTATCGCCATCGAAATTGTCAAGTCCGACAAAAGCGATAGTCGAGAAATTGACGAGTTATGACAACGTTAGGATACGAAGAATCCTTATGGACGATTACGTCAAAAATACGCCTCTTGAGGAGTGGTACGCCAGTGGCGTTCTTGGAGCCAGCAGATGGCCCGTTAATCACATGTCCGATATACTGAGATATCTATCCCTCTGGAAATTCAGTGGAATTTATTTGGACCTGGATGTTGTCGTTACCACGTAAGTCAGCAGTTGAATAAAGTTTATCCTTAAGGAGAGTGGCTACGCCCAACAATGTTGCCATGTTAAAAGCATAAAAAATTTCCGAATGATTAGGATTCGATGACATTTTGTGACATACTCTCTAGTATTCGATATCAATATACAAATTTTTTAAGATTTTTCTTCTACATAGTTTTCGAGTAATTAAAACCTAGAGTTTTCATGCATAAACATAGCATTCAGATTTATATAAGTACATCTTTTGAATATTGTCAACTTAAATTATGCGACAACTATGTAGACGAAAAGCTGAAAAAAAATTCTGTCATCGTATTTGATGCTAAAGAATATTATTAGCAAATTTGATTAAATTCTTATCATATTGTTGTGTGTAGCCAACGTCCTCAACTCATGATTGGAGAAATACCAAAAATCCCTTGCGGAGCACTGGAAAAAAACATCAAATTTGATCATTTTTATTTTTACGATTCGATCGAAATGAATTTTGTTGATTTTATACTTTCCATTGTTCTCGCTGGGCAAATCGGAGAATCTATTGCTAGATGAAATGTTCTTTCGAAATTTCCTGTGTTAGTGATGTTGACCTACTTCTCACCATTTCTATAAGAATCCACGAGAAAAAATTAACCCTCATTTGGGTCAACAGATGTTTGGATGGATTGAGTGACTTTGCTGGCGCGGAGGATTGGGAATATGTCGCTTCCGGGGTCCTGAGTTTTGGCACCTCTGACCTTGGGAGACAATTTGCTGATACGTGCACTCGCGATTTAAAAACAAACTTCCGTGGTGACGTTTGGGGCAACAACGGACCCGGGGTCATAACGAGAACGCTCCAGAAAATTTGCGCCACTAAATACGTAAGAATTTAAGATGAATCGAGAATCCAGAAAAAAAACACTCCCCGTGTCACGATCATTGACTCTGAAAAGTTGAAAAGTATAGAAAATTCAAATTCGTTATTTGGATTGGGCGATTTGTTAATTTTTTGCTCACTTTTGACTCCCCAGGCCAAGGACATGACAAAATCTCGGTGCAGAGGCTTCACAGTATTCCCACCATCAGCCTTTTACCCCATCAATTACCAAAGCTGGAAGCAGTATTTCGTGATGGACAATAAGAACGAAACAATGAAAAAATTAAGTCAAGCCAAAGCAATCCACGTGTGGAACAAATTCAGTAGCAACGAGAGTGTCAAAGTTGGCAGCGAAGTGCCGTACGACGTTATCGCGAGGAAGTATTGTCCCAAGATTTACCAAAACAGTGGAAAGACTCTGTGAGTTCAATCAAACCAAAGAAACCATTTTATCAAAGGCTGGAGAAAATATTCACGTCAGCTGGTCTGACATGAACATTTTCAAATCTGTTTCAAACGAATCGTTTATCAATTTCAAAAATAAGCTCGTTCGTTGCGAAACATTACCATACCCACGTCCCACCGAACATTAACTTTTATATTCTGAATGTGCCATCGTCAAAAAAAAAGTAATGCTCGGAAATTTCATTCCAAACATTCGTCATTCAACGAATTTTTTTAATCGCCTTTTTGTTTTTTAAACACTTTATTTTTTATTTTTTGATAATTTTCATGAAAGGACCATGCAAATTTTCGGGTTTGCTTTAAAAAAATAAAATAAAATGCACAATTGCAGCGACTGAGACAGATCGACACTTAAAAATTGCATCAACTCTCGCTTCATTACTGTTTTACTGATAACTTGCCTAATGAAAAGGCGGCATACGTTGCTCATCGAATCAACGTTCAAAAAAATAGCCAGTCACTGTCACTGAATAAACTATAAGTTTGTATATCAATAAATCAATTTTGGAAATTTATCGAGCTTTTCATTAACCTTTTCGAGCAAACATATCGATCGTGATACAGCGACATGAATTTTGACATGATTCAACCGTCGTATGAATCTCCGGCGTCAAGTCCCATGTTCACAACGCCACCGAGTGACCAATCTCAACATCAATGATGCGGAAACCATTTTCAAACAAGCGTACGACAGTTCAATCAAAAAAATGGAACGAATATAACTGTTGGTAATTTTATTTTAGGCATTCGGTTTATCGACAGTAATTTCTGTTTTATCCACTTCTTCAAGTGTGGGAAGTGATTACCATGGACATTTTCACCTCAAAATATCATTCAACCTCCACACAGTCATTAATTAATTAATCAATAATAAATCAATAATTAATGAATAAATAATAATCAATAATTATTAAGTAATTAAATATAATTAATTGAAATGAGTAATTTATAATTAGATTAATTATTAATAATGATAAATTATAAAATAATTGAATAATCAATGACTATGGAAAATGAATGATATTTTGAGGTGAAAATGTTCATGGGAATTAGGACACAATAATTACTAAATTAATTATTCATAATTAATAGGTTGATTGATGAATTGATGAATTATTCATTATCTATGAGAAATCAATTATCTTTATTTTTCATATTTGTGTTCGTAAATTTGACTTCACTTATTTATTCTAAGCCAAATTATCATAATTAATAAGTAAATATTCGGATGAGAGCAAAAGCGCAGATCGATGGTGGTGCTGCCCTCTATAGGACGGGCACGGTGCTTGCAAGAGCTGTCGAAACGTTTTGTAAATAATCTTTCAAGAAGTTCGAGAGTTAACCGTATGTGATAAAAACGGAGTTTATTCGTCTTTCGAAATAAAACACTCGAAGAACATTTTTTTTTCCGATGTTCAACGAACGGAATATCGTTTATATGTCCAGTCTGAAAATTTCCTAACCAATGCAAAATGCGAAAACGCAAGATATTCTTCACTTTTTCCTTCTTGGTTTTGGTTGTCATAACAATTAATGTATTTGTCGAGAATGAGATATTCACGGATATTGCGGCTCCGATTTTCTGGCCTAACAATGTCTCGTGTTATTTTATGAAATCACGAGGAATCCTGGAGTTGGGCTTGGGCCAGTGGGGTTTGTTAACAATCCGTCACTTTTAGTTTTTCATTCGCTTTGACGTTGCAACAATCGAGCTGAATTTATTTTTGCAACAAAAATTAGAAACATTCATTTTCCGTTGTTATTTTAAAAAAAAATTACTATTCGCGATCGTTACTTGGAAAAAATGTATTCACTTGACACGTCTGTCTTTTTCTTCGCTGCCTTAACCTGTCAGTGGTCATTACGATCGCATCATGAGGAATTTTCACACATCCATGTTTTTTATTTTGTTGCCTAATAATTAAAAAAAAACTCTAATAAATAATATTGTAAATTCTTTTACAAAATCCGTAATTTTTTCGAAATTTGAGTTTGTCAGTATCTTTAATTTTTTTAATTTTTTTATATTTTTAATCTGAAAAAAAAATTCAACGCGATTTTCGTTACTTCTTGAAATGTCGGAATTTATTTACGAAATTTGTTTGAAAAAAAAAAATTCAAGTTGTTATTTGGATTCAATCAGTTTCACGTACATCGCTGCGTTTCTATGACGTTGAATGCAACGAAATTCCATTTTTTTCTGCAGCGAAACTACGTATTATAATGCAGAATGTATCTGCGATAATACAACGATCGATTTTCACGAGCCAAAAAGTATATCAGCCCGAAAAATTTGGATAATTTTGAAAATAAAACAAATCATCAATGAAAATAAATATTTTTCGTTTGATTCCAACGTCGCAAACTGCAGCTTCATTGCAGTTTTTACTTTCAACAGATGATGTGACGTTGATTCCGGACCGGTGTATATTTTTCCTAGAAAGCTCTTGTTCCGGTACTCGAGGGACGAGTGACATTGGACTGAATGAAAAAACAGCATGTGCCGTCGAATCGGCAGCCAAAACGAATCCGTCGTTCAATATATTTCTTTTGTATCTAAGGGGAAAAAATTTAGCAGACAAGTCGACTGTTCTAGAGGAAAAATTGAACAGCTACGAAAATGTGTACATAAGACGAGTCAAGATTTCTTCTCATTTCCAAGATACACCACTGGGCGATTGGTTTTCAACGAACACCAAAAGTATTTTGAACTCTAAAGACCCCGAAAAAATCATCTTCGAGCTCGTTAGAATAACGACATTATGGAAATATGGCGGTATTTTTGGTGACCTTGATTTTAATTTGAAGAGGTCAGTCCACAACGAAAAAATATTTTTTCTCAATTATCCTCGGAATTTAGGAAAAAAAAATAAAAATTACTCGATACACAGGCCGCTGGAGGAGTTTTCGAATTTCGTTGTACATCGAAGTGAAATGAATTACGAATCGGCATTACTGGGAATAGGAACGTCCACCGAGTTGGGAAGAAATTTACTCGATTTCGCTTTGAAGGAAATAATTGAGAGGCAACCAACAGAGTTCAGTACGATGCAAATATTGGGAAACTTTTGCGACGTGCATGTAAATTTTTTTAATTATCATCAGAGCTTGACTTTATCATGGTGATAATAGAAATTGTTTTTTTTTTGTTTTTTTTTTTTGTTTTTCTATTTTTCTTTTATTTTTTCCAAATTTTTTGTCTTTGTTTCATTTTTTATTCAATTATCGAAGAAAAATGTTGTAGAACGTGTCATTTTTTTTTTCAGGTCGAAAACAATAAAACGTGTGGCTTCACGTTTCATCACAGCGTCGACGATTTTCTTCACAGCGAGAATAACACAGAATTCTGTCCAAAAGTGTACGCGCAAGATTATTAATTGAGAAATAATTAGTCTCTATTTATCGAGCTGAATCGAAGAGATTCCTCTATCAACAAAGTTCACAGTTCTCTGCGATACGGAGAGAGCGAAAAATTCAAAGTCCAGCATCGGAAAAATGTTGTGTCTCTGATCGAATCATCTTGGATCTTCGAGTGATCGCATTTTATCGATGCCATTCACGAACGCAATGAAGAAACGTTAATCCGACGATAATCAACAAACAATTAGCAAACAGTGACCCAGGCTCGTGGTTTTGTCGTCCATAAAAAAAAAATAAAAAAATCAGCCGCACACTTTGGGCCCGAAACGATCGGGTCCAGAAATAATCGAAAAAATTAATAATTCGTATCAGTCGTGCGTGATAAGAAAAATTGTTCCGTCTGCGATGAAAAATAATGTAAATACGAGCCGTAACAGCGAAGAACGATCAAAGGCCGTGTGCGGATGAGGCAGGCAGAAAAGCTCGTCGATAACAATGCAATCTCGAGACTGTAGCAGCTTCGAGCAAATCGCTCAACGTCTTGTACGGAGATTGCTAATCGATTCTCTCTCGTTTTCTCTCCTTCCTCCTCCCTCTCCTCTCTCTCTCGCTCTTTCTCCTTTCCTTTCACAAGAACCGAGGGAGAAAAAAAGCCACAGGCATTCCACCCCGCACCTTTAAGAGGGAGGAAATGCTCACGTATTTTCTGTTCATTTTCGACGAAGCTTTCTTTATCTCCGATACATGTGGACTTTAGGTTCGAATTATTTCTGTGCAAGGTGGGGTCATAGGTCGTTGAGAAACATTGACGAAGAGGATCGTATTCTCGAGACGATGCTCTCAGTCTCGAAGCTCGTGTTCGCGTGTGTCAACTCGTTATAAACCGCGGACATAATTACGTAATTATCTCGCGTGTCATCCTCGTGTGTCATTTTCGAGATATGTGTATACAAACATATGTCCATACGTGTACACGTGCACATGTTTCTTGGAAAGTGTAATTTTCCTGCGGGACTCTATTCTCCTCGATTGTCATCGAGCAGAGGAAGTAGCACATAAAAAATTCAATTACACGAACAATTCCGATGGAATTACTCCGCAATAGAAAATAATCATTTGGCAAATCTTTCGTCACTTTGACCTTCAAAATGCCGCATTTTTTCGGGTTCAGGTTCATTGTCGACGTTGTTATCACCGTTTTTCTCAGCTTTGTATTCGTTCCCTTATTGCTGACGAGTTATGCAGGTACAATTATCGATCAGTTCGATTTTCATGCTTCCTAATCATTTTTTAACTTACAAGGGATTCTGATTAATCTGACGTCCAGGCAATTTGTTAGGGCTTCTCGACATCTTGAAGTTTTTCTTCCAAGCAACCTCATTCCGCCGGAGTTTTCCTTTCTCAATAATTACTCCGTTATTTTAATCGTGACTCAAACGCAGTGATAAGAACTCTCTCCTTCTCAATCACTGATAATCGCCGATAAATTCGTTTCCGTCATCGACGTAGCTAGCAATTCGATTCGCTTTTGAAGATAAATTTTCTTTCAATCGTGATGCTCGGCTGCATTTTTTCAAGGCCTCGTCACAGCGTTTTGTCACGAAATTAAAAAATAAAATCGAGGAAATGTACGCACAACAATTCTAAAGCAGTCAAAGATTTCACAGTTCCAGGCCCCATGGGGAGTCGTAAATAAATCACGATTTCATGAAATCACTCCGAATCTTGCCGAACTATTTGTTACAATATTTTTTTCTCAATTATCGGACAAGGGGTGAGGAAATTTGTTCCAAAAAATTGCAAAATTCAATCATTTAGTCTTTATGATACAGAAACAACTTGAGCTTGTCGTTTCGCAAAATAAAAATCTAAAATCCTCAGGCCACAATTATCTGAATGTATCTCCACCGAGAAGGAATTAAAATCAAGAAAATACCATTGCAGAATAGAGTCGGGCGATGACCTTGAACTACGAGCAATTTCCACTGTGCAAAGTGTGAATTTTCATAGGAGAAGAAATATAATTTTGCCTAGAAATGCAAAATTCTTATGAATGTGAGAAAAAACTTGGAATTTCGTAGCATTCCAGGTCGAATCTTGACTCTATTCCGTAACTTCGATTCTATCATTTCCATTCTCTTTGCGTTAATCAAAACGTTACAAAAATTGTTCGTCATATATTTCTCCGATTAATCATTCAGTTCGTAATATTGACGAGCGATGAGTTCGGAAGCGTTGGAGGATACAAAGAGCTCCCAAGCAGACACGGAACAAATTTAATCTCGAGTTTGAAAAGCCGATGCAATATTATTATAGTTGAAGAAATAGCAGTGGGAAACAGCGATTGTGTTATAATCGTAAACAAAGAAACACAAGCTGGCTGACCTACAAACGACATGGAAACCAAACATTTGCGAAGAGCCTATTGACCGAAATATATTTTCGGTTTCATTCGATGTCCCAAAAATTCCTTATCGAAAAAAAAATTATCCTGTTGGAAAAAATAAAAAATTGGTAAAATTTTCATTTTTGGACAAAAATTCATTTTATTTTCATGAAAATCAATATTCCGGAAGTAAAAAAAACGCATACCTTACGGTCGTCTTCTAATTAAATTCTGTAATGCTAATTTCTCGATTTTTATTGTCTCCTTCATGAGAAAACGTTTGTTAGGAATTTTCCGTTACAAAATTGTGTGGATGAATTGAACGATGCAACTCAACGATGAAAAAAATCACAGGAGATACGTTGAAATTTCAGTCGTCAAGTGGTCCAGAAGATGTTGGATACGATTTGTCAAGTGGAGACACCCTTTTTGTGTTTTCGTGGAGGACAACAGTATCCAGAGTATCCTTGACCATGGAAGAAATCAGGTTAACAATCATTTTTCGTTTTATAACGATCACATAAGGGAAATTTTTTTTTTTTTCACGAATTATTGATTGTGACGGATTTTTAGAAAATTCGTACGCATTTAACTTGTTTTGTGATTCCAGGGTGTTTACACATTGCTTGTAGAAGGGAAGACGATGGGAGAAAACGTCAGATCGCATCTTTCTCATCTGGTAACGACGAGACCATTTATGAGAATGGGACTAAGGAGCAAATGGGGCCTTTACGCTTGGCAAAATCTCGAAGATTTTTCCATGGATAACCATTTTTTTACTCCAGCCAGTTTTTACAGGGGACGTCAAATTACCGATGCTAATATTCAGGTGAATAATGTTATGATTGGAGAATAAAAACTTTTCGTTGCTTCAAATATAATTTTCGAACAGAAAGGTCTCGAAATTTTTTTTTGTGCTTTTTCAAAAATAATTATTTACAGAAAACTTAAAATGAAAAATTTGTGGCTTTTAGGACTTTGTGAGTGACTTGACTTCGAAGTTTCTTCCTTCGACCCAATCCCCCTGGCAAGTTTACGTGATAAATTGCCTCGTAAGTGGCCAAGAGAGCAAAGTTTGCTTAGTTCGAGCTCATCACTTGCTCTTACATCAGGAGCATATCAGTCTCACCGATTTTTTGCCACTAAAATACTCTCCCGGTAATTGGGCGTGTCAGGAGATCGACTCCCCGTTCACCAACTTATACACCGAACCATTAGCGCTGCCGAAACTCCATCAGAAACTCACCGAGAGTTTCAGTAATTATTGGAATGAATTTCTCTGCAACAATGATCCGCTCGAAAAACCTGAAATACTCAAAAAACTGCCAGGGCTTTGCCAATGCTTCAAGATTTTCGTCATCGTTGTCGTTTCGACTCTCAAGGACTTCACTAGGTGAATATCAAATCGATCTTTCAACTTTCTCATCTAAGAACATAAAATTTAGTTAACCAATATATTTTTCTATTTTTTTCAAAATATCAGATTCATAGATACGAATAACTTATCCGCAAAATTCAATTCGATAAACGGAAAAAAATAAACTGCCATTTTTACAGTTTTTTCCTTCGGAGACATCAGCAATCAATACTCCGTCTAATTAAACATGCCAAAAGCCGTATTTCTTGATTATTAGCTGCTGATACCTTGAGCAATAAAATTCACACTCATCAAACAAAATTTGAGCAAATTTTTTTTTTATTTTCGTGAATTTTGAAATTTTGATCGTCCTCCACTTTTCAATTTCGATCCCGAGTCTTCCTTTCGCACTTCTATAATATTTGACTTTTGATCACAAACTTTTTATTTAAATTTTTATAATGTTGACAAATTGAGAACAAATTTTGGCAGATAATTTTTTTCCATGTATTGTTTCATGTTAAAAAGTATTTCAGTTCCTTGACTAATTTAGGAATTACAGAAAATCCGACGGATTTGCGATTCCAGAAATATGGTCAATATTTAAACGAGAATCGAAAAAGCGACGTTTGTGTTTGGGTATGTTGTTCGGTGCGAGTCTCGCGATGCTGAATCCCTTCAGCATAGTTTACTCCATGCTAGAATGTGCTTGTTACGTAACAGTGACGTTAACTCTAAAAATGCCGATTATCGTGTTACGGGAGCTGGAAGCCCTGAGATCGAGTCAGAAGCATCAATATCCAGAAACTTTGACTTCGCTGCTATTCTGCTATTTACCACTGATGCTGAAAGCGAGCATAGAAATTTTATCGATTACGTGGATACTGATTGGGGCGCCACGAACGATCATAAACGAGCTGTTCCTAAAAAATTGCAAGTCAAACAGTTGGCAAACGATTTCACCTTGTGGTCGTAAAGTCGTCGCCTGGTCGGACCAAATTGACACAGAATTTTTACGAAAAATGTCCAACCTGACCGGAGCCACCGAAACAGAAATATTATTGTCAGCGATCGTCAGCTCGTTGAAACAATATTTCAGAGCTCTGGACGCCGAATTACCTGAAAATGTTCTCGCGACCGCCAACTTTGTCAGTCAAAGAGCACTTTTCGTAAAAAACCACGAACTCAGGGGCTTGCTTTGTCTTCCATTACCCACGAGAACGCCACTCTTCGAGGACGACCTTATCGAGACTTTACAGGTTTGCTAATTCTCGTAACCAATAATAAATATTTAATGACAAAAAAACATAAATCCAATAATTTTACGACTAATTGTCGATTATCAAAAAAATGTTATCTTTTTTTTTCTAAAACAAGACACAGACAAGAAAGTGACAACTTGAAGAAAATTTCCATGCCCTCTCTGCATCGTAGACTGAACGTTAAATGTCCAACATTCAAATTTTTCGAAATTAACATTTAAGGTGACACAAAAAAATTTACAAGAAGCTCGAACTCGACAATGTGCTATTTACGCATTAACAGCTGCAGAGAATTCAAGAGGATTTTTGACAGCTTGTTTGCCATCAGTTCTTCTCAAAATAGTGCTCAACCATTTATCGAGAAGATATTCTCTGTCGCTCACCCATGTGGAAGGTGACATGCCTGTCGAGGGCGTCGATGCTGTCGTGTACTGGAGTCCTCCTCGAGGAAATTGCAGTAAGCTCACTACTCACACCATCTAGAGAAATGATCTCCTTATGCATGAATTCTTATTAACACTCAATCGAAAAAAAAAGTCTCAATTTTAACGACGACAAGATTTCGTGAGCCCATTTATCAGTATCGTTAAATTTTTAGTGGTTTTATAAAAGGATAATAGCAAAGTTATAATTTTATTTAACGAAAAGAATTGTTACTCAAAAATGCAAAATTAAAAGAAAAATGAAAGAAAATTTTAAGTGTTGGGATCCGCTGCAAGGGTTTGCAAATTTTTTTAAACAAAATAAGCGAAAATTGGATTACTTTTTTTGCAGACATGTCGATGACACTTCATAGACACGGGGCCGGAGTTCGACTGGCCGTGATGGCTGATGCGATACTCGCTCCTCAACACTCGATAATAACGAAATGTTTCCCTCAAAGTTTAAAAAGTCTGGCAACGACGCTCGGTGTACCGGAAACACCGAGCGGAAGTCCCAGCCCGGGACCAGCAAGTCCGACAACATCGCCTGGCTATTGAGATAATAATTTCCACGATTATATTTTAAAATTCATAAAATAATTTCGAAAAATGTGATGAATGTAAAAAAAAAATAATTAATCAACGTCAAACGTCTCGTTACAAATTTTCAATATTATTTTTTTATTCCTCCGATGCTGAGTAATACATCAAATATAATAAATGTGTATATTTCTTAATAGAATTTCATAATTCGATTCGCTCGATGAGACAAACTTCGAAGTTTTCTCATCTATGGTGACGAAATAATTATTTCATTTTATTTCCACCATTTTATTTTCCAACTCAATGACTCTGCATAGTCTTTCTCATCAGGTTGTCTATTCTCAGATTTTCGAATCATCGTACCTGCTTCGAAGGGTAATCACTGTCTCATTTAATTTGCAATTATCTGCTTGGCAAATTAATGGAAAGTCTCTCTTCCAAACGATTCTGGTAAATTATAAGTTAAGTAAAGAAAATATAAAAATGTAGTTTCAGTAATTTTCAAATCAATCAACTTATCCGTCTGGAGAAGAATCCACAGTCGTTACTTTTAACCATTTGACTTTGTTCCTCATTCATTACTTCCGTTTTATCAATATAATTACAGAATGAATTAATTCCAAGGAAACAATTTGATCCTTCCAGACACGTTGGGTTCCAGAGACCCATTCAGATCTTAACTTTACGAGTCGATTTTTTCAAACAATTTTTTGACCCAATAATTTGATCGGTTAACTTTTTTTAAATAAAAAAATTATCCAAAACCTGCTGGTTCGCGGGAAAAAATTGTGCCTCGGAAGGTCGAAAAGTATTTGACGAATCTTCGGGATCTCCAGCTCGTTACAGTATTGTGTGATAAAATTGTTATCACATCGTGATCGTGGTATTTCATGGACGTTGAAAAATATGTTGATGCCACTTGGAACGTCTTATGCGAAAAATGGAAAAAATTCCTAATGTATCAACAAGTTGTCCAGGGGAGAAATCTTTAGAAAAATCTCGTGGGAGTTACTGGGATCATGGCACGATATTTTTTTTTGTTTTTTGCGTTTTTCATACAATTTTGTTATTTTCGGTGCGACTGGATATTTTTTTTATTATTGATCTACATATAGGCCCAGTATACCTGGACTTGGCAGTCTCAAGTGTTCAGAGTCGAAGTTCATCACAAATTCGACCTGCATATACATATCCGACAATATGTACTTATGAATGTAGAAATAAATTTGAAACTTTGAAAGTTTACACATTGGACATACGATACTAATTACCGAGTCTATATTTCTAGTTTCTTGGTTAATTGAAGGCATACGGTCGGTTGTAAAACTTCCAAAATTCTTGTCAATTTGTTGTTATTTTATTTTCCTCACTCTATTTTCATATTTTCTTGTCATTTTGTTATTTTCATTTTTTTCATTTGCATCGTTGAATTTTTATGCTACGGATAGACACGAAAAAATTGAACCTTCAAAAAATGCGTTGCATAAAACGTCCTCACGGATTGTCTACGATCCGTACACGCCAGGATTGTTATCGTTCCCTTATTCTTACGTTATTTCTTGTAAATATATTCCATTTTTATTATACGTATGTACGGACAGTTCGATGAAGTTTTTTTTATCAGTGTTCGTTTAACTCAATAAGCGTATGTCGTACAGCTATATATTTTTTTGATCGACTCTTTGTTCAGTGACATGGTCCTTAAAAAGAGTATCGAGGAATTCTAACACCAACGTCCTTCGTTATCGTCAGAAATATTTCATTCAGTTATACAGAAAATTCAATCATCTCATTTATAACAAATTTTTTACGCTCTTTCAACTTTTTCGTATGGTTTTTTAAAATTGCCTGAGAATCGATCACAGATTGCAAGAAGAGGAAAAAATTTCACGCTGTTCTGATTAATCTTTAAACACGAAATTCCATTTTTTTTAATGATTTCGATGAAATTTGGTAAAGCAGATGTATGTACAATTAAGTACGATTTATCGATCAATATTTATTCCACCATAATCCTTGTTTTTATTTTGAAAAATGGAGAAAAAAAAAATAAAAGATTGACCACACTTCGAATTTCTGGTTCAAACTACTGTCATTTTGTAGAAAACGCAAAAGAACGAAATTGATCTTGAAAAAGTCTACTTTTTTTGGAAATTCGTCAAAAATCAAGTTTTTTAAATTCGCAATAAAAACAAAATCGTTTACACAATTGTATGCAAATTTTTACGTTCACTGACAGCAACTGCATTTTTAGATAAACGATGTAGAGAATAAATAAACTCTCATGGCTACATTATTGTTTCGGCCCGAATAAAATAGTTCAGTCTACAGAATCTCTGGATTTACGTAAGCCCTTAAGTACTGCCCCGATATTTTCCATTGGATTGGCTGTTTTTGATTTCATAGAAAAATCGGAATATGGCGTGTCCGAAGGTATTTGGTAATGGAGGCGGAAATAAATGTTGCGGACGTCAGTGTTAAAATTCGACGGCACTGACATCGAGAAGAATATTAAAGTTAACGTGTAGCACCAATTTCATTAATATTTTCATGCAGCCTCGAGTAATCCCGAATGAGTAAAAGAGAATTGCTCGATATTGCATAATTCCATGGCGAATACAAGGAGCCTGAAGCCAGACTCAGGCTTTGGAGATGATAACGCGACGTATTTGAATATCTTCAATTAATTACAACATTTGTTTTGGACTCTGGCAAGTAATTATTTTCTCCCAATCCAAACTGTACAATTTACATTTATTATTCATTTGTTCTAAGAGATTCTAGCGCCTTGGCTAGCGATAACGTGAAAATATTTATCGAATTGAAACTCAACGACGATTACGTACTACCGAACAAAAATTCGAGTCAGAGAATATTAAAAAACGTCCTCCGTAGAATTCGACCGAAGAAAATACCACATTTATCATACACAACGATTCGAATCGAGTACTCACGAGGTTATTCTTTTTTTTTTCTTCTTTTTTCAAATAAATTTCTTTAACTTCCCTCTTGACGATACTTTATACGAAGGAGACTATGAGTATTTTTTTTTTTTTTAATCTCATGAAAGTTTACGCCATGCAGTCTCTGTCTCGTTCCATCTCGACAGGGCCCGATCCCCAGATCTTACGATTCTTCGTGTACGGTATAATCCCCATTAACAAACCTGACAATATAATCCAACCACCGGCCATTAAAAACGACAATTCCCAAGAGCCCGTCACGTCGAACAACCAACCAGCCAGTGGTGGACCCAACAAATTTCCTATACCCTGACATAACAGACTCAAACCGTACGCCGTTGTAAATCTTTCCAATGGTATAAGCTCGACCAGTATTACCGGCGTGAAACTGAAATTGCTCGCAAAAAATAATCCAAATGCTGCCGACGTTATCATTAGAAATACGTAATGGTGTGTAAATATTGGTATCAGAATAGTCGCTATTCCACATGCTATTAAGCACCACGTGTACGTCTTGCTGACATTCATCCAGGGCTGATCACCTGCCCAACCGAGACCGATCTATAAAACGTCAAAAAAAAAATATCATTATCGCACAACTACAAAAAAATGATAAAACGTGAAAAAAGAAGTATTTTTAACCCTCCTTGACACACTCGGTCAAATTGACCCGGACTAATTTTGAACCTAAAATTTTCCAAATTTGTAGTGCGTTTTTGCGGTATCAACATTTTTTTTGAACAAAAACAAAGTTTGGAAGTTCAAATAAATATTTTCTTTTCGGAATCTCGTCCCGTTAATTTTTTTCTCGAAAAATCACATTTTTAATGAGTTGATTTCCGGTCAAGGGATGTGGAATATTATTAGAAAATTGCATAGATAATAATATATTTAAAAGTGTTGGAAACACGTCGAGGAACGTTTGGATTGTGAAACAAAAAAATACAACTCCAGTGAAAATGAATCACAGGACCACACGGAGAGAAAATTTTGCGTTGCGACAGCGTACGCCACGCTACTGCTACAAATTTTCTTTGTTAATATAGTGACAACAAATTTTTTTGCCGCTGCAACAAAAGTTTTATGTCAAATGTGATCTGCCGCAGGAGCAAAGAACAGTTGCTCCCGTAACGTGCACACAAATGTTCCTCGAACAGCAACAAAGTGTTACAGCAGCAAACACATTTGTTGGACGAGCAAACGCATTTGCTGGACAAGCAAATTCCATTTGCTGAATGCGCAAATTATTTTTGCCGGACGAACAAATTTCTTTTGCTGGATGATATTTTCGATCCTATGTTTGCCTACACGAAAATGGCTTTACA